>JAULBQ010377662.1:5177-17566 GCA_032355525.1 Pachydermia laevis
TTCAATTTACTTTAGTTATTTCCCTTAGTTATAACGTATAACTGATGGCAGTTCTAAAATCATGAGTTCCAATTTCGTATAATAAGTAAGTATTATATTGTTAGTAGTTTCTGAACACTTAATTGTTTTAATCCAACACATAATAGTGTATTTTGCTGATTTCAAAAATGCTTTTACGTTTTTTGTTACTTAAAGTAAAACTGAACTATTTACAAAAAACTAATTTTCGGAACACTGGGACGGACTATAGCTTGATGTATTGCACCATTTGTTAGTGATCATTGTTGTGAAATTCAAGCATGATATGTTGTCAATGTTCAGGTAACAGAAAGAATATTAGCTTGTTATATTAAGTGGATTTGAACTTGGTATGTTGGACATGGTATTTGTGGTTAATGTTGTGTTTGTGGATTACTCTTAACGTAAACCAAGGAAACATTGATACCTGCAGTCTGACCTAAGGCTTCCAATGCCTTCAATGATTATTTATATTATATATATATTAGATCCTAAAATTAATGCCATGGGCTAGCTCTGCCAGTCGCCAAATTTGCTAATTGCGAATTTCAGAAAACAATTGGCGAATTTTATTTAAATTTGGCGAAATAATTTCAATGTAATGATTGATAATTTGGTAAATTACTTGTTTCTGCAATTGTTAAAGATATTTGGCGAACTATTCTGCTGACCCAGAGCTAGCCCTGAATGCGTCCATAGAATCATACAAATGACGGTGGTGAGACTAAAATGCGACATGAAATTAATGCAAGATGGCCTCCCTTTAAAATAGTTACTACTTTCCTAACCATATATGTTAAATATAATATACAGCCATCTTCAGTGAGATCAATTTACAAATGACAACACAACAATTAACCTGTGGATCATGTCATGAGAAAGTGGGTAAAGACAAGGCGACCGTCACACATGAGTTGGCAGTTTGCTGGACTTCTTGAATATTAAACTCTTGTTCATGGTGGAATGTGTTGCATTTTGTGTTTCGAAATTTTTGTGTTTTGATTTAATGATTTATAAGCACATAAATATCTGCGTCATAATATTAATGCGAATGATGAGGTTTTTTGGTTTATCAGTAAATGGAAATATTTATTTGTAAAAAAAACACCCTTACACAGTTTACAAAGGTTTAGAAGCAAGTCTGTGATGTACAAACTAATTTTTATGCTCATTGAATTCAAAAGGTCTGTCAATATAACACACGCCTCAATGGAACTTGTTTCATTGGGCATTTTTGCATTCCAAGCAGTGCCGCTTAACTGGTACAGCAAATGTGAGTTAGGGTCCTGTCTAAGAGAGAATGCCTACAAAAGATCCCTTGATACTTTTTCAAAGTGTAGCTAGCTCATAGTGTGACAGCAGCAAAAACCTCAAGTGCTGAAGTCAGATATTAGACCTCAATACCACACATTAACAGCTATTACGACTACATTTCTGGACAATTGTGACGTGATCGGTGCTGGCCCTGTGCAGCACTGGGCTCCTTACCTCGAGAGAGCACATCCTCAGCTATAAAAAGAATCATTATCTATTATGGTCTATTAAGACTCCCAACTTCAGCACTCAAGGTTTCTGTTAGGGTTACGTCACCATTAGTCCATATCAGTCTAGACTCTACCCATTGACCGATCCAGGAATGGATTATGAATGATGTGTTTCTTAGTAAAATGTCCAGCACTATTATCACCATAAGTAAAACATCAAAACGGTATTCACTTAATTTATAAAGTACAGAGTTATTAGCAGTCTTGTATGTTATTCATGTTATGTATGTATTTGTAGATAAACAACCCAAAAACAATGTTTGTGTTAACTGTTTTAAAAAAGGACCATTAGAAATTAGTTAAATGTTATACATTGTTTCACAAAGGCTGAACAAAGATCCATTGATACTGCTTTGAAGCAATGTTTTTAATTTAGATCTTTTTGCTTCTTTTCTATGTAGATCCACTGGCGTGGCGTGATGTGACGTCTTTCCCATGTTCCCGTCGTGTGCTTCATGTCTCCTATCAAAAGTGATACATGCCTGTCGGTCTGACATGTTTGCTGTTGTATGTCACTTGGTCAATCAGTCAGTCAGTCAGCGCTTCGATCAGCTCATGTCTCGAGATGTAAATCATTTTGTTGCTCGTTTTGGGATACCGTTGTGCAGATCTCTTTGTCCACGCACACACGGGATAGCAGTTTTTGTTTTTTTCTCCGTTTTTGTTTGCTACATTTGTTCATTGTAATGAACACCGAGAGAATTCAAGATTAGACATCCATTTTTAAGTGGTCATGTTGGAGAGATATCCATGTATGTATGACACTGGACACATTTTGTCTGATATTAAGTTTAAAGATTTTTCTGTGGGTTTTTGTTTTTCTTCTTCTTACGTTTCTTCTTCCTTAAGTGTTTAGGTTTGTTTTTTTAAATTGTTTTTATGTTGTGATTTTAATCCAGTTTGACAATGGTTGTGTAATAATCAGTGATTTGTAGTTTTATATATATTTTTTTTATCCTTGTACTTCTCTCTCTCGCTATCTTTCCTTTGTTTTTTCTTTGTTTTTTTTAGGGGTTTAAACTTTTATGTATAAATTTGACTTTTATGTCAGGTTAAATTGTGTTATATTTTACAAATAATCCCTTCAAAAGAGATTGGTGGGATAGGGGGGATGGTTGTGTTGCTTCTGTGTTTTCTTTTTAAAATAAATTTTCTGTTGCTGTCTCTCTTAAAAACTGGATGACAATCTCAATTCTATTCACATTCATTTTGAAATGCCTCGGAGGTCAATATTGCAAGCACATGCATTACTGCTTGTTTAAATAATTGTATTCAAATCAAATCTCGCTGCATTCGTTTATTATTATTTTATATTATTTTAATTTTCTTTTAAGTGTCTTACGAAAAAGAAAACCTGGTTGTGAATTTTTATGGATCTTAAGATATAATTTATACGTGACCGTGATACCAAATATTGTTTGTCTTCGCTGGCCTCACATTTTCATGGCATTGTTAGCCTGTTAATATGCCATTTCAGCTCACTAATGTAGCACTTAGTAATATGTACATGTTGATATTAGTTTGTATATTTAGCAATATATTTAGTAACCAAGTCCATCATCAGCAAAGTGTACCAGGTGAGTTTATCTGTTGTAATAGCCACATGGAGGCTGTGTTTTAATGAATGGAGCATACTTTAATATAGAATGGCATCGATTCATTTGAAACATGAACTTGACTAGTAATTGGTCGACACTGAGCAATAAATGTTTGTTCAAATATAGGTTAACGTGTGTTAAAAATATTTCTCAATGATGAAAAAAAAGGCCAATTATTTGGTTAAATTCTGTTAAATTGACCAACTTAAATCATGTAATAGCATTTTTTTTATAATGCTACATGGCCATATGAAGAGGTATTGGTGATAAATAAGAAATTTCTTGAGCTGTTTGGCATTTGCGTTTTGAATGCAGGGGATTTGATTTGTCCGTGTCTGTGGGCACAGTGTAGTGTGTATAGTTGAGATTCTGAGTTGTGTTGTGTTGACAGTCGACAGTTACCTGGAGCCGAGTGGTCGTGACATTGTCCGAGAGTCCGGCAAGAGATCGGTCTGTACATGTAAGGAGAACGGGTCACCTAGTCCTAGTATGCTGGATAGTTGGTGTTCCTGGGTCTAAACCTGTCTTCCGTGTACCTTGCTCTCTACCATCAACTTTCGTGAAATTTTCTGCTTGACTTTAAAAATCTACTTAATGGTGTTAACAAGTTTCACATTTTTACAAACTACATCCTCTCCTCTACTAAGTGCAGTCTAATAATTGCTACTGTAAAGCTGTCTGCCATAAACTAATCATTTGCTAATACTAGTTATTGTAGAGTCAACACTCGATAAACATACACACCTTACATTTTCAGATACACATTTGACAGTCGACTACATTCAATAAATTTGCAAAACAGTAAGCTGTATAAATTGTTAATTGGGCTTTGTCAAGCCATTGTTAGCTAAATTCATGGTTAATTTATATTCTTAGAGACCAAAGGTTGACATGAAATTCAAAAGGTAGAAACGGAGCTCTCATTCTTGTAGTTTGTTGGTAATCTGGTGATGACTGTCAAAGATCAGTAGAGATCAACAATTAAACAATTCCCCTATATGTTTCTATATAGCGTTACTGGCTATAGCACTTTGCTAATATGAGGAGGCCTGTGGAGAGTTGTACGCACCTTCGCATGCCTGGCTGGAACATGCCCTGAAAAGCACAACCACTGTTCAGCTCTTTCTCTCAGCATCTTGGTCTACACACATGCACCCATTAAACCTGGCAGTCACATCCTTTCTAAACTAAAAGTACTGCACATGAAATGGAGATACAGTGTCACAAAGAAGTCTTTAATGTTGATAAGTTACACTTGTTTATAAACTACATCTCATCTACCGAGTGCACTCTAATAAGTGCAACGACAAAGCTGTCCACCATAAAATGATCACAGTCAACTTCCTTGGGAGGTATTTCCGGATTTGGTCAACCAAATGGGAAGATAACTGTGATATGTGGCCAGCATGTAGTGGGTGATGGTCAGAAGACTATTATAGACCTAACGTTGTCCGTTAAAACATTCTGGAGGTTGATAAATAGCTTTCCACATAGTCGAGTATGACGGTCGGAGAAGTCCGTAGAGGTTCACGTTCATGGAGATTGATAAAGAAGCTATCCACATACAATCCAGTGGTTTAAGAGTCTCTTACATGTACTTGCCAATCTGTCGATTCTGGATGTTTTTACTTTCCGCTCCGGAGTCCAGCTGCCATCTGTTAACACTAGGTAGTCCGTCGTGTGCAGCCGAGTTAGCAAGCTGTGGGTGTTTCGTATTCTAGTTAACTGTTTTCAAGTGACCCTATGCCATTCTGGAGTATTCACATTTGTGAAGGTTGTATTCGTTTTTAATTATTTTAATTGTTTACATTTGAATACCAAAGCAATGATTGTTTCTAGTTCACGTTTCATTATTATATTGTGTCAGATATGTGGTGGTTTTTTTGTTGAGACTTTCATTTTATTTTACCTCATTAACGAGGACACTGCACATTTAATTGGCTTTTGTCTCATGTATATAACTCTGGGTAGGAGAAGTATCAAACAAGGATATAGTCGTATAATATTTATTAATTGGAGATCATTCTATTTCATGTGTATTCAGAGCTGTCACCTGTAGCGTTAGCATAGCCAAGAGATTATTTTTGAGCAGTAGACAGTATATATTTTTTACACGAATACTTTATTTTATGTGTTCATAGCAATAAGCACCTTTTTAAAATGTCCACAAACCAGGAATATGTTTTAATTTATTTCACATCTTACGGTCATTTTGATAGCCATTTATGTTGCTCAGTGAAATATCATAGAATATGCCTTCCCGGCCTCTGTGGCGCATTGGTCAGGCGCTCGGACTACAGGCTGGTAGGTACAGGGTTTGCTCTCCGCTCCAACCCAGAGCGGGTTTCTTAGGGCACAATGTATGGCCACTACACCTTCGCTTTCACTAACTACAGTCCTGAACAGACAGCCCAGAAAGCTGAGGTGTGTGTCGAGGATAGCGTTCTTGAACCTCAATTGGACATAAGCGCGAAAATAAAGTTGAAGTGAAGTGAAGGCCTCAACCATTGTTGGCCAATCATGTTGGATTTGACTAGATGTACTTGCATAATTATCGGTCTGCTATAACTTTGGATCAAGAAAGCCAAGCAAATTACTGTGCATTGGATCATATCATTGGTCACTTCTTTATAAAAAGGCGGAGTGCATGAGGTTTTTCATTCTACTAATAAAGTCAAAACTGCCAGTTCATTAATTTTCAAAGGAGGTATGATGTTTTGTTATGTTATTTGTGCATACATATCGACATAGTCTGATTTTGTTTGTTGCTTGAATTTGAATAACATAATGTCTGTTACTATCATTTCCCACTATGAGCTGTGATGCCCTCTTATGATAATGATCTGTATAGATTGAATATTTCTTCTCTCACTGGACTCTGTTTTTAATCCGCTATGTGAAGAAGTCACAATATGTAACATCCACAATCAATTTAAAAGTCATTACAGACTGAGTTGATACGAAATTATTGTTCATTACCAGGCTTATGAATTGAGGGCAACCACTTTGAATGTGTGTTATTATAGCACTTTCCCACCGTATGTTTTCTGAAGACATTCACAAACTCTTATAGAACAGCCCTTCTTGCTGCCTTGCCAAATGTTTTGAGAGTGACTTGTTTTGAATGTTGGCCTTTTTATTCTGAAAATCAGATTTATTTTTAAATTTCAGAAGGAAGAACCATTTAGAAATTATATTTTTGAGAGATGAGGGTTTTTTGTTGAGATGGTTGCAGGATAATGATTTAAGAAAAGCTCCCCCATTTTCAGTGGTAATTGTCTTTTAAGAAAGATAATCACTTGGCTATGCTCATTAACTAGTTAACCCTAGATAACCTTTTACTGACACATATTAATCAATTATAAATAAATTGGATGTGAAAAATTAAGCATGGAAGGGTAAGCCTTTGATTTCTTATGACATATCTTACACCAGTTCGATGTAGATAGTTCCAACATTGCATACAAGTAGCACCTTTTAACCAGGTTAGACATGTGCTTAAGGTAGTGTTTAAACCAACAGTGATACGTTTTGTTTGAGCAGAGTTAAATATGTTAATTGTTTGCCGTGTTTTCTGTTTTAAATATTAGTTTTTGATATGAAAAGTTGTTTTATCGAATTACTTGTTACAAAAGTGTGAAAATCAAAATTAATCTCATTTTAATGTTGTGAAGTTTATTCCCTTGTGAAAGTTTGTTTATAAAATGTATACAGGCACTGAGTGAGTAGGTATATTGCTGATTAGAATGGTGGTGTGTTGTGTTTTCAAATAATATATCTCCCTGTGAGAAATTCAAAACTATGTACGTATTTTCAGCAGATGCTGTCACTTTTTACCTTACAAGATGGTTTAGCTTCGCGGTCCACAAGAAGAACGCATATAATGTCAAAGCTTTAAAAGGCATTTAAAAAATGATTATGAACCTTTATTGTACAGAAAACATGGTTTGGTATGTTATAACTATATATGTTCGTTTCCCAGATGGATAAGTATTGAACTAGCCAATTGCTTCACTAGGTATTTATAAAGAATTATACAGTTGTACATAACCATTATTTATAAAGGGTGTTTAAATTCAAACTCATTCATTTAAGTTGTAATGGCTATTGGATTTTAAAAATCTATTAAAATTTTAAACCTATTTTCAATGATAATAATTTTTAATATTTGTCATAGAACAAGCAGGACTAAATAAATGTTTATGGATTTATTATATATCGGTCTTAGATATTTTTCAATGATGCAAATGAGTGACAAAATAATATAAGTTCAACTGCCATTGTATTTTTTAGAAGGGAGTTATGTACAAATCATTGTTATATACACAATGTCCTAACTCATCTTAACAAATGATCCATGTGCATTTGTTTGCTGGAGTCAATTTCTGTCACAATTTTAATTACTTTGACACTAAAGTTTGGTCCTGTATGTTAAATAATGAGTTATAATTGTTTTAGATTTATTTATTTCTTCTTATTCTTTAAACTAAGTATGAGAGATTAGCTATTTTGTATTGTGTAAAATGATAATCATATTTACATATTTTTTGTAAATGTACATCACTTTCCAAGTCGATAATATGTTCACGTTTTAACCCTTGCACCGTTGTGCATGAATTAAAAATTTTACAGCACGCATTACAAGTTAAAAAGTTGATTCATCCATCTGGAATGATTGTGAAAGATTTATTATACCCATTTTAGTTCATTGGCAGTAGTCTGTGTTCAGTTTACTGTTGCTTCCCACTTTGTATTGAGTAGAAAGTAACTTAAATTAAATACCATTACTTTCAATGTCAAATCAAAACATTTGCATGTGACAATCAAACTAAGTGTCTTTTTGTGTTTGTTTAGTTATGTACAAGTCAAAATGTAGGTCAGATGTTTGAAATCTAGTCATTGGTCAGCATTGTTAGACCTACAATTCCATCAACGTTTTACTAGTTAACATCACCAAGTGGTGTTATTGTTCTTCTAAAAGGTGTGGGTGCTGGAGTTTGATATATACATATCACATTAGATAACAGTAGTGTAACGTAGTGATAATTAGCATAGGAAGTAATTTGTATGTATTACTTCAAATGTATCAGAAATTTGTTAAAATAGTTATTTTTTTGTCCTTTTAGTGGTTGTATTTTGTTTAGGGAGATTTGCATCATGTTTAAATTGAGATAAAAAGTATGGTGGTTGAAGTGTTGTGATGTTAATAGTTTTTCAACATAAAAACATTTTCTGTATCGTTTGACCAAAATGTAAGGCAAAAAGTGACAGCAACTGTTGCTCAACTCAGGACTCCATGTTCTCTGTGAATGTCGTCCAGAAGTAACCCGTTTCCGCTTCAAAAGCAAAAGCAAAAACCTTATTGTACAAAGTTGGTGCCATGTTGTACCCACATGCACCCGTGTTCAAAAACAGCTGTTAAACAGTATTCTTTTCAACTGTCCGCAGAATAGTTTTTGTTTTAGTTAACCAATTTTAATTTTTTAAAAACTAAAATTTAACTCAGGATAATTTTGTAATACAAGTTATGGACATGGCTTGTGTTTGTATTGTGAACGATCATAGAATTTAAAACATAGTTTATTTTTATTTATTTTATTTGGTAAGGAATTTTTTTGTTACTTGTCAAAGAAGTTATGACATAATTGTTGAAATTATAGCATGAATCAGTATTTGTTTTAATCAAAATAAGCTGAAGGCATGTTTTTGTTATGTTATTCATTCATGTTTGTCAAAATAATTGTATCTGTAAAACTTGTTGCATGAAACAAAATCAAAATGCTTTTTGTTTATATATTGATAAAAGGTAGAAATCTTTTAGATAATACTAGTAGTCCATAATAAAATCGTGATTAGCTGAAATTCATTACAGGTTTCACTGTAAGGAGATAGACTGTGTTCACTTATACATCAAACTTAGATTATGTGTTGTGTCCAATACCAATGCTGTTCTGCTTGGAAACACTCCTTATATGTCTCATTCTACAGGTCGCATTCTTGCCTTGAACTTACAGAGTGCATTTATCATGTATTTTTTCTGTGCATCTAGTCAAAGAGCCAAAACAAAAACAAAAAAGATAAAAAGAAAAAAGAGAATGCCATGTCCATAGCCCCTACAATAGCATGTTAATTTTGCAGTTAGCCAAGTTTATCTATCGACTTACAGAATTACTGATGACAGATCATTTTATTTTGTTACCAAGACTGGAGTTTGTAGGTATTGTCTGGATTCTTATCTGGACTGGTTTTTAACTATTTTATTTTTGATGTGACCCCCCATCTTTCCACTACAGTGGTTATATCTTGTATTAGGTGGCATTGTGATGTGGTTTGGCAATGTACAGAATTTTAAAAAAAGTATTAAAATTTATTGATTAAAAAAAGAAAATAGAAGATTTTTCAACTATTTTGGGGGGATAGCAGGAAAAATCAAATGTTTTACTGCATTTTAGATCAAGGTTTTATCCTGTTCAGGTCTAAATGAGCCTAACAACATTAGCAAACCAGTGACATTAGCCATTCTTACCTAAACTGAAACAAGCCGATATCTTAAGGCAGTAACCAGGCCCTGTATTTTCAAAGCTTTCTTAGCACTATGATGTTGAAAAACATCGTTTGATTGTCGACGTCCTCATTTACGACCGTTTCATCACATCGTAGCTCTAAGACAGCTTCGAAAATCTGGGACCAGAATTATATATATAATATTAAATATTACCCCTTCATAGTCCATTCCTTGACGTGGTGAGGGGGCTTGAATGTTTCAATGACCCAGAGAGCTATGTCAGCGGGAGTTTTGGCTCCTGTTAGGGACACCCAAGCTGGATTGGTCAATGGGTAGTGATTGACTGAAGCACAACTTTGCCAAAACGCCACAGTTAATCTGCCTGTTGCATAGAAAGGACTTTGATTACGGGAAAAACAATACTTTGGAGGACTTAAACCAGCAGTAAACCCCATATTTTTATCTTTTTTTTGGGGGGGGGGGGGGTCAGAACTATTTAAAATATTTCCGCGCATAAATTAAGTCACGTATGTTTTTAATGAGAAGTGACAATTTTAAGCAGAGAACATTTCCAAAACAGGAAATGATTGTCAAATGGGAAGTGAATGTTTCGTCTGAACTGTTTAATTAATAAACCTAATTTGTTATTGAGTTACTAGATTTGACTGGCCAAAGAGACAACCATATGAGCACAGCCAAACGTGGATTTGTTTTACATTTACTAACTCTGTATGACAACACTGTCATCGCATTCAAAATCGTATATCTGTACAAAACAGAGTCAAAAGGATATTTGACAAAGATGGAATGACAGTAAGATCCGTTTTCGATGGCATTAGGCTAAAATGAATCCCGCGGAACTGGCATTTTTGGATTCGCAGTGAGTTTTCTTCTTCTTTGCGTTCGCTTGACCACATGTTCAGGCCAACAGTGACTATTAACGATAATGTCCTCTGTAGATCATCATTATTGTTCAGAAAAGTTGTCATAATTGCTGTTATTGCATGATATTGTGGTCAATTAGATCAACTAGTTGTGAACCACTGGTTGGAACGAAAAATAGCACAATGGAACACATCCACCGAGGAGGTTCGATCCTGCGACCGTGACACCTCAAGCGAGCGCTCAACCGACTGAGCTAGATCCCTCTCCCATTTCACATACAATGCCCTTGGGCCAAAATAAGAATCAATTAAGCTAGTGAATTATTAATACTCACTTGCTGCCAAAAGTGTAAAGATAGTAACTCGGAACATCCACATTGCGTCGCCTGTTCGAGAAATAGCCGCTAAACGTGTCCACGGTAACAGTCCAGTGTGTCAGGGGCTAATCGTACTGCCAGGTTGGTGCAGCCTGGGAAGTAGACACCTTTTTTGGTCTGCAAAGTACTCATTGATAATGGAATTCCGTGTCACGTTGTTCTACACTTTCCTGGACAGAGGGACTGGCGCAGGCCAGAACTGGTGCCCAGGACAAGCGTCTGCTATAACAGTTTGCTCTGAATGTGGACGTTAAACACATTGACTTCACTTGAAGTTGTCCTACCGCGCTCCGTGGCGCAGTGGTCAGGCGCTCGGACTGCAGGCTGGTAGCTACAGGGATCGCTTCCCGCGGTACCGGCTCCGACCCAGAGCGTTTGTTTAAGGGCCCAATGGGTAGGTGTATGGCCACAACACCCTCTTCTCTTTCACTTACCACTAACAACTAACAATTAACCACTGTCCTAGCCAGACAGCCTAGAAAGATGGGATGTGTGTCCAGGACAGTGTGCTTGAACCGTAATTGAATATAAGCATGAAAATAAAGTATAAATAGTATAAATAAATAAAATCGTTGATGTTCTGTTGTAAAGATTCTTACCTTACTGTTCTACCAAATCAACTAATATTGTACAAACTGACCTGTATTAAGCAGCCAACTGTCCAGAGAGGCCACCTTTTGTTACTCCCTTAGGTGGCTGCTTAACACAGGTTTGACTGTATAATTAAAACTAGCTGCCTTTTTGGAGGTTAAAATTCCATGGATATTAATATTTAATAAAAATAATTTACAAATATTATTCTAATAATATTAATTTAAAAATGTAAAAATATTTGTAACCAATACAATTTTTTAAAGATATAATTCCAATACATTTTTAAAGATATAATTCCAATACAATTTTTAAAGATATAATTCCAATACAATTGTTTTAAAATATAAATTCCAATACAATTTTTAAAGATATAAATTCCAGATTGTTTCTTTATCATACCTCTCTCACTGTATGGTATTTCCCATCTTCACTTTCAAAAATATAGTTTAGAATCTGAAAAGAGAGGTTAACAGCTCTGAACACAGGTCTCTGAAAATTTGCGAGAATGATAGTTTCGTTCGCGCAAAGTTCGTGCAACTCTTAGTTTTGTGTAACCCATTTTTCATTCTCGCAAAAAAAATTAGGCCGTTAAAAAAATCTAACTTTTCACAGGGCACAATATTTCACGCGAACCGTCGTTCAGTTCGCGTGTCGGTTACGTGGTGAAATGTACCGTTCTGAAATTTAAAAAACTTCACGATCACGCAATTCGCGGGAGTTCTATTCACACAGACATACACATCATTATTCCTAGTTACAACTGCTTTATACCGAGTTTAAACATTGATGCGCAGCACACCAATAGACAACGTAATTGCAGTAGCGATAACGTACGACCAGTCAAACTACCGGAAGTTGCCCTGTATAGT
>JAULBQ010379881.1:0-17517 GCA_032355525.1 Pachydermia laevis
GTCGTCAATAAGGTATTTATAGCTTACCTCAAAGCTATTTGTAATTTCTTTCATTTTATTCCTTTTTCATTAGCATTAAGAACTCCCCACGTCCATTCTGAGGACGATTTAAAATATTCTCATATAATCTATCGTACAACTATTTAAAGACGATTTTTGGATAGGTTCTGCTTCATTATGAAGAGATTATGAACAAAATATATCTACTATTTCATCTATCTCTGCTTGTAGGTCTTTCGACACCTGGCTTGCTCTCTTATGGTTGCTCTTGAGCTCTTTGATAAGCTCTTTCTGTTCACGAACACCTTGGCTATTGAAGTATGTAAAGAAGATATCTTTGTCACTTAACTTTCTTAGCTCTTCTTTTATCTCTGGGTCATACCGTGGTTTATAACCTGTATCTGTCGGAGGCACATAAGGTTTCTTAGGCTTCTCCGCAGGTGCTTTAATCGGTTTTACTTGCATCTTCAAACCTTGGTAACCATAGCTTTAAATGCCATGCTTCATCTTTGTATTCTAGCTGGTTCATACCTACAAGTTGCATGGTCTGGATAGCATCAAACTCTGACATATCAGCACGCTCATAAGCTTGTACCACAGCATTCCAGAGGCCTTCTTCTGTTTGTGGTGCCGCATCTAATATCTTCTTAGAGCACACTTTACCACATTTAAAGATGCCTTGTATACCATCGTTGCTATCTCCCATCAAACTCTGGTGGTAAGGGTGACGCATTATATCAATAGCTGAGTTCTCTATGAACTTCATAGGTATCTCTGCATATGACTTACCATTTCTGGTAACCGCGGCTTTGAAATAGTAGTTGAAGGCATTAGGTACTGAGCCTAGCACATCTTTATCAACAGCACATACTAAGTATTGCTCTGGCCATTGATAATATTTACATACTACCATATCATCTGCTTCCCATTTGGTATTCATATAACCACCATACTTTTCTATGAGAGCTTCTTTTAGTTCTCTTAGTCCTGCTGGTGTGTGCATTCCAAGTCTGTTAGCTTTATAAGTAGTCATAACGGTATATCTAAAGTTTTCTCTACCACCAGAAAAGTGTAGTTCAAACTCTTGACAACCTGTACGCTCTAGTATCTCTTCTATCTTACTAGAGCAATGTCTTAGTGCTTGCTCTTGGTCCATATTATATATGATACCATTAGCTTCATCAAAGTCAGGGTCAGAAGTGATTTCATTCCACTCTGCATCGCTATAGAATTCTCTTGGCAATAGGTCCATACTAATCTCTGTTACTGAAGCCGCTGAGAATGCAATAGTATCTGCATCGATCAAAGCAATCAGCCCATTCTTTGGAGGTAGTACCTCACCCTTAGCATTTAGGTTTATAGGCACAAAGCCTTCTATATTATCCATTATTTACCTTTAATTTCTTATTCATTTCAAGTCGCTCTTGCATCTCAGCAAGGTTTAGAGGTTGACCACCACCTTCAAAGTCGTCTGCTAGGTCTGTCATATTGTGACCATAGACTACATCAACTGGCATTGGAATATCTTTATAGTGCATAATAGCTGTTTTAGATATTGCCTCCCATGCCTTAACCATATTATCTTCTACTAGCTTACCCCAATAGAGTCTTTCCTCTTCTGGTACTATTAGATAGATACTATCGTGTACTGAGTTTACAATCTTTGATAACACTTCAGAGTTTTCTTTGGTCATATAGTGTATAGCTAGTTTCATCGTCTCTGCAACAGAACCTTGAACAGGTGCATTAATAGCATCGGTACCAAGCTTAGGGCAAATTCTACGACCTAAAGCAGTCTGAGTGATATATCTACCTTTCTTCATATGTTGCCAACATCGTTTGTGATATTGACCTATATCTGGGTAGGCACTAAACCATTTGTTCTTCAGCTCTTGAGCTTCTGCTTCTGTAAACTTAAGACCATAGAGGTCGAAGGCATATCCTACGAAAGTCTTCGCAGATAATCCAAACGCAAAGCCAAAGTTCGCAACCTTAGCATTCGATCTCATACGACCATCTACCTGGTCTATTGATACATTATAAACTATTGAAGCGGTGTACTTATGTAAGTCTTCGCCTCTCATTAGAGCCGCATACATGTTCTTATCTTTATAGATGGCTGCCGCCGCTCTAAGCTCAGCTGTTGAATAGTCAGCCGCTACGATTATCTGTCCACTATCTTTAGGTACTCCGAAGACACCCTTAAACGATCGAGGATAGTTCTGTAAGTTGGTAGTCTCTCCTAACTCTTTAGAGCCTTTACAAGTAAATCTACCTGTTACGGCACCTGCAGGATTAAAGAAACCATACATCTTAGGGTGAACATATCTAGCTAGCTTTGAACGGTCATTAAGAGCCTGTCTTGCGGCTAGTACATGCTCTGCTACTTCATTGCCTTCATTAATCGCTAATCGCATTAACGTTGGTTTGTCTGAGCTATCAGTTCCAAAGAGTGCTTTAACCTGTTTAGGACTTCTAGGGTTCAAACCCTCAGGCAATTTAGCCATTCCATCCAATATTTTCTGGTTGTTAATCTCTGTATACTTAAGCCATTGGTCTCTCATTACAGGAAGTCCATTACATTGCCATCTTTGAGCTTCTCGCTGTGCAATGTTGTCTAATTGGTAAGCTGTGGTCTCAACCGCTAGCTGTACCTTAGCTTTCTTCCAAAGTAAACTAAGAGCATAGACATCGGTAGCGGAGTATTTTAACTGAGCCTGTGAAAGATAAGCACCTTTGACAAAACCTGCCTTCTGCAGCTTCTTTTTGTCTAAGTCTTGGTACAAATAATCAAGACCAACAAAGTCTGTAATTTCTGATAGACTAAAGTCCTGATTTTCTGCATAAGCTGTCTTACAAGCATAAAATAGGTCATCTGATTGGTCTGATAGCCAATATCGGTGTCCTTGGTTAGCTCCTAGTGTACCAAAATCATAACTAGTGTTGTACCCAATAAGCCACAAAGGTTTCATATCGGCTAGAGCTTCCCATAAAGGTATGCTATCCATGTCAAGTATGAAGACTATATGTGATGTTGCTGGTTGATATAGTTGTATGAGTCTGGTGTAGGTGTAGAGCTCTTGTGTTTCAATATCCCAAAAGGTTGGTATACGAGGGTCGAAGTCTGGCAAGTCTGCCAAGTTATGTATTACTTTATATTCCATTAGTCACACCCTACCCATACCCAATAGCACTCATCATCTTCTGTTGTAACTAGTACTGCATCATCATTGGTACAGCCAAAAGGTGGGAAAGGTTTGAATGGTGGAAAGCAAGCATTGATTGTTGTGGCTAGGATTGCCAGTAGTATTAAATGTTTCATAGAGGTCCTTTGTACGTGTATCTATCACGGTGTGGCCGCCGAAGCGACCTATTTGTTTAGAGCTTTGGTTGCTCACCTGTTGCTACCGCTGGCATATTATCTCCAACAGTGTCAAACCCATCATCACCAGCTACTGCTGACAAGTCTGTAGTTTCAACTGCTTCACCAGTTCCCTCTACTAGTTTAGCTACCTGTACTGCTGTCAGATACAATGAGATACCGAAAGTACCTGTATATTCATATCCACCCATAGCACCAAAGATAACTCCTAGAGAGCCATTACCGATGATAGTTTCACCCATATCTACTTGCTGACCTTTAGCATTAAATGTTTTCACATTGTTTGGCTTACCATCAGGGAAGAACGAGTTAGTCTTAAATTGAAAGGCTAGCATGTCTGTATCTGCACCTGTATCAGGGTCTTTAATCGCTTTATATCCGAGTGATTTCGGTTGTGTCGCTGATTTGATCTTAGCATTATCTGCTTTGTAAAGTTCCCAAGTTGCTTCAATTTGTTCAATTAGACCTTTAGCTTCTGCTGAGTCTTTTTGCACTACTAGTGTCGCTGTCTTTTGCATCTTAGCTGGTTTACCTGCTTCTGCTTGGTTACGACCTTCGCCTTGAATAAATACCCATTCTAATGTTCCAACTGGTGGGTTCTTAACTTTAACTGCTTTCATCTGTTTTCTCGCTTTCGTTTGTTTCGTTTGCTCTATTTGCTTAACATAGCATAATGTTGTAAGGTCCTATCCTTATGGAAGTGCGACGTTAGTATTAAAAGGGGTGGCTATTGAGGAGCCAAAAATACTTTCTCACATCACAAAGGTGTCGCACTCCCATAAAGATAGTGCCCCTTGAGCGAGCCGAAGCTCACATAACTGGGGCGAAGCCTTATGCTTCTTCTGTCTCAGCTTCTGGCTCAGGCAGAACAGGTGCTACTGATGAGTAGTCAACTGGTGCAATGTTTGCTTCCATATCTTTAGCAGCCGCAACGTCGATGTTACCAGCGTAAAGGTCTTCTTTGATTGCTTCTTTAGTTGCTTTAACCATTTTAGCATGTTCTTTACGAGCTTTCTCAGCTTGCATAGAAAGTCTTTTAAGACCTGAACCACCAACACCATCACCTGACTTATCAACATAGAAGAAGTCTGCAGTCGCTGGAAGTGTAACACCTGAAAGTGAACAAACCATTTCAACAATCTCGCCAGCTTCATCTCTTACTACTACATCTTCGATATCAACTTTAGCTCCACCTGCTTTAGGCTCAAATAGTTCTGCTAGTTGTGTTACCACTTCGTCTTTAACTTTGTTAGTTGCGAAAATCTCTTTTGCTGCGGTCCATTTTTCAGTTTTGTTCATTGCCATTATATATCCTTTTACTCTTTAGAGTGTGCCAACGACCTACCTCGCGGCTAACGAGTGGTCGCACCTTTGTGATAAAATATCATCTTTTATCTATATAAATTATATCGTAATTTTCATTAAAAATCAATTAAAATCGCGAATTTTTCAAAAGAATTTTCATCAAATTTATTGATGAAGTTAAAAAGTCGCAGAGCCTGAGCCACTGGCGGCACCGCTAGCATCACTAACGTTTCCTCGCACTAGGAACTTTGACTTTATACTTCCATCGGGGTTTAAACCGGTTCCAGACCCTTCGGCCTTCTTGTTTTTAGCTAGTTTTCTAATCTGTTTACAGGCAGGGCCACATAGCATAGCCTTCTGCGCTTTATCTTGAGGAGTAAAAAGCTTTCCACATACTATACATGGCTTCTCTTTAACCTTGGTCATATTACGTTGCTCAGACATTGTGTGCCAACCATACATAGATACCGATAGCTATACCGATCAAGGCGAAACCTATTAGGTCAAATATAACTTCATCTTTGTTCCAACGCCCTGAATTATACTTCCAGCTCATTTTCTTTAGTAGCTTATTCATCTTTTTACTCCTCTGTGTTTTATTCTTGACAGTCTATTCTGCACCGCGGCTTTGGTTCTCTTTAACAACTCAGACATTTCATCTACCGACTTGCCTTCATTGAAGAACCTTACTAGTGTGGTCTCTTCGCTGTCTGACCACGCTCTTGCACTATATCCTTTTCTTCGCTTTGCGTTCGTTTTCTTAATTGTTATCGTGTATCCGAATATTTTCGCTTGCATTATCTTTCCTTTACTCTTTTAAATACTGGTTGTAATGGAACGCCATCAGCACTAAGCTTCTCACATTCAATCTCCACTATAGTTCCTATAAAGGCACCCCATTGAGCTCTCATATAATCATCAAGCCCAGAGCCTACATTAAAAGTAACACCTTTATAAACACATTTTAAAGAACCGATAGCACCTGCTAATCTGCCCTCGCCTTCATCTTCTCCAACCACGATCGCTTCAATCTCGGGTCTGTACTTAATCTTAATGGTGGTGTTAACTCTTTTACCAGGCAAGTATGAGATATAAGGTGCTTGAAGCATTACACCTTCCCAGCCCTCTGAAGTAACCTCCTTAGCATGCTTATGTGCTTCTTCATATGTCATTAGCTCATGCCCAACTATGTAGACACTTGGTGTGCCCTCACAAGATCGAAGCTTGTCAAGTCTAGTCTCAAAGTAATCATCACTAGCTATGTTAAAGACTCTGAATAGGTCTCTGTCAGTACCTTTAACTTCCGTAAAGCTAGCATATAGAGTACGATATGTAGTAAGTCTAGAGGAGTATATTCTCTCACCTAATTTACCAAGGCATCCATATACATACTCAGCTTCAAGTACCAAAGGCTTTGGCAAATGTCTAAATACATCTCTGAACTGCTCAGCTACGCTTGAGAGGTCAAAACGCTTGTTACCACTAGTATAGAAGTCCACGGTTTCATCTGCATTCAGGCATATCTGAACATAGTTACCATCATACTTAGTTGATACATAATACGTCTCAGTAGCATGTGGCACCTTACTCTTAGGGAGCTTATCGAACTGCTTCCCTTTCATCTGCTTAATCATTTCCATCTAACATCCTTTTGCTAATATTTCTGCTACTTCATAGCATATGTCTGACACATAAGTATCTCTGCTAACCTGAGCCCATACAGTCTCTGGCTCTTTCTGTAATGAGGCTACGGTCTCACCACCTAAGCGTTCTAATAGGTTGACTGCACGTGTGCCTTCAAACATTGGCTCAGGCTCTATAACCTCTTCAACATACATGTTTATCTCTACTTTGTCGTCACCTAGTGAGCTGCCATTGGGTATTCCAACCCATACCTGCTTTACCTTATCATCAGACTCTTCTAACGTTTTGGTGATAGTACGAATTAGATACTCTTCTTTCATTGAACGAAGAGCTCCATAGTAGAACTCCTCCATTGCTGATACAGACATTATTGCATCACCACTGTGTCATATTCAATCTCTGCACCCTTGTCTAGTACACTATCAAGAGCTCCCTCAAGAACTCTGTTGTGCTTTGGTGAGCCATAGTCGTCGTCAATAAGTTGCTCATTAAGCTGGTCATTGATATAGGCAATGTCGTCATTATCTAGGAACTCACCAATAGTAGTTTCGTATCCACAGAAGCTGATTGTCTCTGCACTATCCTCAACAGGGCCTTCAAGCCATGCATTCAGGTAAGCATCATAGATATCATCATACTCGATTGTATGAGTCTGCTCAGTCTGTCTACCTAAAGCAGGCTCTCCTGGTATAACATTATATGTTCTTGATATACCACTATACATCTAGGCCTCCTTTGCTGGCTAGTTTAAGCATGTATTCTTCAAATGCCATAGTAAGTTCTGAGATAAGAGGCAAGTGCTTCGGGTTAGTACTACTATTAAGTGTGACCTCAACATTATGAACCTTGTAGCTGATATAAATCGCATTGATAGAGCCAACACCATCTTCATAGTCAGCATGCCCATTTTTATCTACATAAATAGAGTGGTTGGCATCTGCTTCAACTCTTTGGTGTGAGGCATCAAGGGCTTCAAAATACCCTAGTAGTTTCTTCTTAAGTTTCGCTGTTTCTCTTGTTTTCGATGTTGTCATTTTATTCGCCTTTGTTTAATTCGTGAATATAGTTAAAGTCTTCATCAGACATCTTGCTTACTTTCTCAAGTCTTTCTGCCAATTTAATAGCGGGGCACTTCATATCGAAGTGTGCCACTGTGCTATAAATCGTGCGACTAAAAGAAATTCTCTCACTATTCCCAGACCAAGCTACCTCAGTCTCAGAAACATTGTATCTTCCATTTCTCGCTATAGTTAGTAACATATTATGCTACCTCTTCTGGGTTACCCCAGTTTTCAACAATGCGGTCGTGGTCGTCTTTACTAATCAAGCCCATCTCATACCAAATGGCTACTTTGTCATTGATATACTCATAGTCTGCTATCTCTTCAACACTGAAGCCTTCTTTATTACAAAGGTCATAGAAGATTTCTTCTAGCCTTTTAGTTATTTTACTTTTTGGCATTTCTTCTCTCCTTGATAACTCTATTATAAATCAACTCTGCATCTGCATCCATTTCAGTTTGTTCCATCTCACCCATCATATAGTCAACAATAGGGAAAGCCTCACGATCACTGTGGTATCTATCAATAGGGTCAATGATGTAAATGGTCATATCTCTATCTTTAATGTACTTGACGTCATAGGTATAAAGTCTTGGAAGTAGCTGAGCCACAATCGCATTGTATCCATCATAGTTAAGTAACACATTCGCATTACCTATAACTACCTCTTCCATCTCACCCTCATTAATTAGGTAATAGTCTCTCGCTACCGAGAAGCGAGCCGTGGTGTCCATTGAAAGGTCATCAATTGCGATGCCATCTTTAATAATTTGTACTTTCATAAAAGTTCCTTTGTGATGTTATAACATTGAAGCCGGGCTGACAGTCAACCCATTTCCTTACTTCAATTTATGATATATTATACCATAATTTCAGAAAAATTAAAAACAAATTTAACTGAACTAGGTCATCAATTTAATTGGTGATAATGTTTATTCTCTTCTTCGCTCTACTAAGTGCAACATATATCATTCTCGCATACTGCTGGTAGTTTCTGGTTGGCCCTATAATCTTCAACATATCATCTTTGTGTATCCATACGGTATCGAACTCTGAGCCTTGTGCTTTGTGCACCGTAGAGGCAAAGGTATAGTCCATAGTGAACGCTCGGTTAACGGTATAGTATCGCTGCCATGCCTTCGATCTAGCAGATGAACCTTTGTGAGCATTGGCCGCCGCCTCTTTACATTCTTTCCTAATCAAGTTGGCCTCTCCAATACCAGGGAGTGTTGCATATGTGAGACCATCAGTACAGAGCACGAATACAACAGCTGAGTCATTAGCCAGGTTATGCATAGTATGCTCCATAAACTTAGGGTTTATACGATTGTCTTGCATCTGCAGCTTCTTCGTATGGTAGAGACCTAGTAGTATCTCCTTGGTAATGTTGGTATAGATCTTGTCAACTATAAGTGTGTCTGGCAGGTTACCCATCTGTACCTCAGCACCCTCATAGGTATGTATCTTGTGCTGTAGTGCTAGGTTCTTGTTCAGCTCTCCTACCGTCTTGTTGGTATAAGCCAGTGCTCTATCACCTCGCTTGAACCCCTCTAATGAGGTAACATGCTTCACATTCGCGCTCTCTGGCAGACTAAGGTCTGATGTGTTGGAGCCCTCTAGATATGCAACAAACTTCTCAAATAGCGCTGGTATGTCTTTACTCTCTGCTCTCCTCTGAATGGTGAGGTGTGTGGTCTCTGCTGGGTCAGTCTGAATAGGTGTTGCCTTCACCGGTGGCAGTTGATAAGGGTCTCCATATAACGTTAGTGTAACTCCCTCTGACTCATAGTCTAGTAGCTCATCGATCTTGCTAGTCAGCTCAAATAGCATCTCCTCTGACATCATAGAGAACTCATCGATGATCACATTGGTAATGCCTAACTCAAACTGCTTATCTAGTTTGTGTGTGATGTCTACCTGGTGTGCATTGTCTGCCTGCTCATTAACACCTGGAACCCACCCTAGTAATGAATGAATAGTGCTAAATGCATAGTTGGTAGTGTCTAGCTTCTCTGTTAGCACCCTTAGTGCCTTATGTGTTGGTGCCAGCACTATCGTCTTGTCTTCGTCTAATGTGAGTAGGTGCTTTATAAGCTCTGTACTCTTACCTGTTCCGGCAAACCCGGTTACATACTTTATTCTCATGTTACTTCTCCAGTATTTCTATAATTTTATCTATCTGTTGTGCTACCTCTAAATTACCAGATCGTAGCAGAACCCTCTTAACCTCTTGTAGTTTCCTAATGGCTAGCTCAACATCGTTGGTGACCAGCTCTAGTATTTGGTATACTTTATGCATCTAGCTCGTCTTTATAAACATTACAGGATATAGCTGATGCTCTATACGCTTCAGGCAGATCATTAATATAACCTTTAAGCTTTCGTATCATACCTACATGAGTTATATCCATGTCGTATAGTGGTCTATTGCATAGGCTTAGTGTATTGATATAGTATTGTTCAAAAGGACTATTGCGTAGTTGCTTATATGCCTTTTTAGCCCATGCTTCATTAACATGTTTTAGCACCTCAAGACAAGCCTCTAAGCAGAACAAATCTAACAACATAATTTTAAACTCTTCTTCCATATCTCTGTAACTTTCTATCTTCATAGTGTCTCCTTGACTGTTATTGGTTGGACTCCCATAAGAGCCGCTTGGTATTCTTTCATTTGGGTCATACTAAGTTTAAACTTTATATAGGTATATGACTTGTTGTATCCATGTTTCTGAGGATTACCTGGTGTAGTATTACGAGCTACTTTCATTCCCAGAGCACCCGCATCTTTACCTGTTATATTATGCCTACAATCCTTGTCATTCCTAGTTAAAGATGGAGCATAGCAGGTTATTCGTAGTTCTACCATTGCTTCATCTAATACTGCCCAATAGTCCATACCTAGTATGCCCTCTAGTGCCACCTGTATATCAGCTCCTGTCATATCTACATGGTCCATGTATAGTTTGTATAGGTCTAATTGTATTGATGCTTCATCAGTCTCAGCTACTATCTCTAGTGTCTCTTTAGCTACTATACCATTCCAATATGATGCATCTTTCAAGAACTCTGAGTTCATTCCTTGCATGCTTAGGTCTCTTAGGTATGCACACAATGGTCTCAGCTCACTAACTGCATTTGCATAGTCGTGTGATGTGAACTTGTCAGGTGACTCAAAACAACTAAATAGTACAAAACGTCTATGGTCTGTGAACATCTTCTTCATGTTGGTTGACACCATTAGTGTTGAGATGTTCTCGTGGTATGAAGCATCTTGATATAGCTTTCTTATGCGTTGTTGTCCCGCTCCAGACTCACCTTTGATCTTCTCTCGTATAGCCACGGTAACAGGTAGCTCTGCACTTTCACCCCATAGAGCATTTACTCTATCTCCATTTGATAGGTCCTGTTTAGTAAAGTCTGCGAGATACACCTTACCAAAGATTAGCTTTAATAATGAGACTAGTGCTCCCTTACCTCTACCTCCCTTACCATTCATCTGAAATACTATCGCGCTATAATAGAATGTCTTAGCTTTGTGTGCCACCATATGCAAGAAGTACTCTATCACCCTCTCTTGCTCTCCCTCGTATTGGGCATGGTCATATGTTATAGACTTAAGCAACTTCATAATGGTTGGGAACTGCTCAGGTGTTGATGCTGGCTCACTCTCCAAACCTAATATGATGTTATGCAGAGTATTCCTAACATATAGGTTGAACTCCTTAACATGCCCATCTTTCGAGGTCTGCAAACCAGTATCCTTGGTGATATTGTCTATTGGTGTTATGGTAGGTGTTGTCAATAGAAAAGCATCTGAAGGGTCCCTTTGACGCTTTATGCCTCTTATGTCAGGCAACACGGTATAGCCTGGAGTACGCACTGTGTCAGCGAATATCTTGTAACTACCATAGTCTATAAGACCCTCAGCTCCCTCAACCACTATGTTACCCTTCTTGTTCCTATATATTGGCCTAGCGGCACCACCATTAATACATATCATAGGCTTTAGCAATAGATTAGCATCAAATGAGTATGTTACCGGAGGGTTACCAAACACCATAGTCCTTAGGTTACCCATATGTGAACGACAGTGTGCCTCTGTTATAGGTCTGCTCCATATCTCTGTTGTTATCAAGATCGCCAGCTTCTCTATTGTCTCAGCTGATATAGAGTTATCCCTAAGCAGCTTAGCCATCAAAGCAACAACAAATTCATTAGATGAAGCCTCAACGTCTATTGTATCTGGATGCCAAGGATACTCCATATCTTTCTTGTATCTATTTGGTATGATGTACTCCGCTATATTGTGGAAGGGCTCCCATAACTCATCAGATAGAGGCTGTTGGTTTGCTCTAGCAAATACATCCTTTAGAGTGTTAACCGCCTTAAACGCGATATCTAGTTGCTGTCCTATGTGATGCACAAATGGGCTATAGTCTGAGTGCTGTGTTGTCACCTCCTCAGTGTTATACTCAGCAGCTAATATGTCAACCACCTTGTCTGGTATAGGCTGAACATCCTCTAGGGTCATGTCCTTTGGAGCAAACTTCAGATAGTTGTTCTCTCCTGCACCCCATGCACCAGCACCACCTTGTAGTATATCTATCTTTATCTTCTTTAGCTGTCGTCTATTGGTGTGGCACAAAGCAGATTGTCTGTAGTACTCTGTTGGTGAATAGTAGTAGTGCGAGAAGTTGGTGTCACTCTCAACCCTATAGGTTCTAGTAGCATCCGCCTTTGATATGGCTTGACGCATGAACTCCTCTGCTGCCTCTGAGTCTGTGTCTATGATTAATAGGTTGTCACCTGCAATAACAAACCAGTTGTCTAATGTCTGTGTGAGTGCATGAGCCTCCGCTAGTGTAAGATCAGGTGCTTTGTTCTTGATAGCAGTTGAATTAATTCCTTTGTAAGCATCTATCTGTGAAATCAGATTGCCTGTCTGATCGTAGTATAGCTTAACACCTTTCTCATCTGTTGGGTTGGCTAATTGTCCTCTCTTCAGCGTGGTGTTAGAGGGTAAAATCTTCATAGAGTACTCCCTATATCTTTAGTACCTTTGTTGTCATCGGTGTCCTCCAAAGGCATATCTATTGCTATTAGTACTCTAAAGACCGCCGAGAAGTTTGTACCTGCCATACCAAGGTCACGAGCTACTACTCCTTGATTGCGTTCTAATACGTCTCTAGCTATGTTAGCTCTGAACTTGATTAAAAGTTGGTAATAATTCTTTAGATGCTGAGGGCTTGAGCCTCGTGTGATTTGTTTAAGTTCTTCGTAAGTTGTTGGCATTAGGTGTGTCCTTTATATGTTATTTATACAATAATTATATCATAAATATTATTAAAATAAGATAAGTTTGTGATATGTTTTGCTTATGGTGGTCATCAGTAATTTTGATGGTAGTTACCTGGGTTCGGTTAGGGTTGGTTGGTATGGGTTGGTTTTTATCGAACTCTTTAAATATTTGTCTTATCTGTCTTATCCGACGGTTTTAATATGAATTAAACCGTTCCATAAGACAATAAGACAAGACAAGACAAGCATAAAAAACTAATCTGCATATTCAAATGGGACTTTTCTCCCTGTCTTATCTGTATTATCTGTCTTATCTGTCTTATTGTCTTATCTGTCTTAGGATAGTTATATAAAACACCTCCGCACGCCACCGATATCACAATAGTATAAAGAACATCTTGGTAGTGATATTAGATACCGCGATATAATCATTAGAGTGCCACAGAATTCCCGAGGGCCTGCAACATGTACATGGTGTTAGCATCAATGCCGGCGGACCCGAAACACTTATAATTAGTTAGCATCAATGCCGAGGTGGTCGAAACACTAAAATGAAGTTAGCATCAATGCCGAAGGCTGCGAAACACTGTAATTTAGTTTAGCATCAATGCCCCGGAAATTTGGCAAATAAAAAAGGAGCTTTAGAGCTCCCTAAATTTGTGTAGCCCAAAGGCCTCCAAAGATCATGCTTATTAATACAAAGCTACCTATGGCCGTGCCAAATACTCCACTTGACTTCTCGTTAACTTCAGCAAGGAAGGTGAATAGTAAAGCGATCGTGAACCAAATCACAATAACTCCGATTATAAATTGTACCATCTTTAGATCCTTTCGGGCCCGAAGGCCCTTTTGGTTTAGTCTTCTGAAATTACTTCTTCAGTCAACCACTCGCTATTGCCAACGTCCCACGATACTTTAATTTTCGTTTTATCGTTGAACCTTTGGGTATCTCTATCATAATCAAAACTCTTTGGGTCGTTCATCGCCTTCTTCGCAATTTCAATTTCAGCCTTAATTTCTTTGGCTCCAAGTCCACTTTCCATCAATGGCTCCCAAAGTTCTTTAGACTCTGAAAAGTATTTGTTCCATAGAGATATACTCGCTTTAGAATAACCTTTAGGCTTTCCATTAGAAAGTACAGACTCCTCTACAGTTACATAATCATTAAACCATCTATCCCAATAATGAGTGATTACTCCATCATCATCTTCTTTAGGTGGATTTACAGAACTCGCACTTTTAGGGGCATAGATAGCCTCAAGTAATGTTTGAACATTCGCAGGGACTTTTCCAGCCATCATAATTTCGAGAGCAGAGCTCCACTTTTCCGATACCGTAGGTTGTTTAGTTGTAGTAGACATAATGTCTCCTTTGTGATTTTTAGTAGGCCTCCTAAGAGACCTCCAGTAAAACCACCTAAACAAAGATAAGTTAAAGACCGAGTGAAGGGAGGTTGAATTTGAAGGGGTTAACCTTCTCTCTCTTTCTATATATATTATACCAAGTTTTAGATTAGATGTCAAGGTTTTGATGAAATTCTTTAATGTAGTTTTCTGATGATATATCGAAAAGCCATAAATCAAATTGATGATGTATATAGTTGAAAACGATATGTCAATATGCTATAGGGTTATGATGGTGTATTGTGATCTGATATATATGTATAGAGGGTGGGGTTATGTTGAAAGGTAAGATCTGGCTATGGGTAGGTATAGGGTAAAGCTATGGTGCCCGGGGGTGTCGGCGGGGCCGAGCCGGCCGGCGGGCTTGCCCAGAGAAGTCCTACGCAATTTTTACAAACCCAAAAATGCCAAAAAATTTTCTCAAATTTTCACAAATACTAAAAGGCCCCTCCACGCACCTCCAAAGGAGCCCATCACATTCTTACCTACCGCCATCATACTCCCGCACTTCCAAAGCGGTAACTCCTAGTACCTACGTCCGGAGCTTCGCTCAGCACCATATAGATAATAGAGTCAGCCATGTGTGACCATTCGTTATGTAGTGGAGTGTTCTTCCACACCTCTAGCTTAGCATCATATTCACGACGGTAGTTGGACATGGTTTTCCGTGCATACCCGCAGCTGGCTTCTATTAGTATATTTTGTTGCTCTATCTCCCATCGGACGGCTTCTATAGCTCCTAGCTTGTCTTGAGGGCGTTCTAATAGTTGGACGTCCCAGCCCTCATCGTGGTACATGTCTACCACTGTCTTGAGGTCTGTCTGAGCTCTTTTGGTGGCGTCATGTGGCAGGTATACCCTGACCTCTCGCCAGCCAGCACCAACGGACACGCACCAGTTCTTTATCCAGCCCATGTAGTGGCGCACGGCATGGTTGTTGTTCCAATATTCTCCCACTATGCGATACTTGCCCTCATATCTCTGGTACATGAGGACGGTGTTGTAGTCATTGATACCAAGGTCTTGAACACAGTAGAGGGGCAGACGACTATCATAGTCCCACTCGCCTGGAGCCCAGTCTAGGGTTGAGCCGTCAGGTAGTTTTCGTTGGCCTGCTTGGCCCTTGTGAACTACTATACCACAGTCGCGCCATAGGACGGACCAGTATGCGGACTCAATAGAGGCTTTGAATGCTTCCTCAGGGTTGAATGGGTATTCCTGGTAGATTTTACCTTCTAGCTCTCTGTACTGAGATATCCACCACCATCGCTGTTCTTCTGTTGGTATGAAGTTGTATAGTTCCTCCAGCTCAGCGAAGTATCTTAGTGACTCCTCTGTGTCGTCTTGGTGTGTAGCTAGTGTACAATCCGGGTCAACAGACCACGAGAGGAATAGTGGGTAGAAGTCTTTAGGTCCAAAGTGTTTCTGTACTGCCTCAATCTCTGTGAGGTCTGGATACTTTAGTCTGGCTGCTTCTAGTAGGTCAACAGCTTTGTCCCAAATAACTTTAAAGTCATTATCGCCCTCTGCTGTGGACTCCAAGCATGCTGGATTTCCGGCGGCTAGAGCCTGTAGAGAACCGGTGAAAGTTTCTTCTACTCTCTTTGGGTTTTCCGCCGCTATTTTTCCAAGCTCTGAGACATGTAGTCTCTGTAGGGTTTGCGAACGAAACGAGACCCCGATAAGTAGTGTAGAGCCATTGGAGAACTTTATTGCTTCTGTGTTGTCTTTGGTTGGTGCTAGATTTAAAAATGCCTTTACCTGCTGTGGGAATTCTTTCCATAATAATTTACTCCTTTGAAGTAGTATACCAGACTCTCTCTTACCTTGAGCCATCAGTCCTGCCGTATAATCATCTTTGAAGATACCATCATCAAATGTGTCTATGAGCTCATACGTTGAGATGCCCTGTTGTCTTGACTTGAGAACAACATCACGTGGGTGTATTATGTGAGCTCTATATAGATGAAGCTGAGCATAGTTCATAGTGAATAACTGCTTAGTACCTATCTTGTTGACGATATAGTATAGATTGTTCAAGCGCCATATCTTATTAGACAATAGCTGTAGATATTCTAGGTCGTTTTCAGGCTGTGCTATTAGTATCTTTAGACTATGATGTACTATAGCTTCCGCCTCGTCCATAGGTATAGACAGAGGCCAGGGTTTATCATACTTCATAGCATGCCTTTGAACATTGACAGCTGATTAGTCATTATGATATTGCCTGTAGCCTTATCGTCCTTGCCAAAGAATGCTCCCTGCAGTTCGCAGACGGCTTTGGTCAGTCTAGCTAGTTCTGTAGGCTCTAGAGCGTAAGCACCACCTGCAGACTTGTCTATAGCTTTTAATAAGTTCTTTGCTGTCGACTTAATGTTAGCTTGGAACTCATCTTCTGGCTCAGGGTCAACCCAAACGGCTTTACTGGTCTCTTCAGCTTTGCCAATGTTGTCAAAGGCTATCTGTAATTTGCTATCTGCATCCATTAGTCTATACCATTACAAACCCGCAGGTCTGTCATAAGCATTTTTAGTTGAGCGTCCTTAGATAGGAAGTTTTTGCGACAATACTCGTCAAAAGCTTTCTCGATTTCAGAACGCTCTCTAGGCTCCTCCAACATTTTAAGACCATCTATAATAGCTTTGGAGAAACTTCCGCCATTTAGTCTTTCCTTGTATCCTTCTACCCAAACCTGGTCCTCATTCTTTGCACTGAATGTAAATACCTTACTTTTTAATTCCATTGTAGTCCTTTTCATTATTATTCATTATTATATCATATTTTTAAGACTTTGTCAAGGGGTTTTAGGATATAATATAGATAGAGTTATAGCTAGTTGTAGTCCTACCACTAACCTATGCTTTACACCTGAGGGTGGCACTTAATTGTGTTAAATTTAATACAAAGGATTACCGATGCCCGGAACAAACGAGCAGGTCGCATCCACAGAGACTGAAGGCAACAGTCAAGAAGTGGACTATAAGGCCTTATATGAGACTTCTGAGAAGCGAAGAAAGGATGCACAGTCAGCCTTAACTCCAGCCCAGCAGGAGATTGCGAGATTGAAAGCAGAGATAGCAACTCAAGGTTCAACACCTCAGCTACCAGCTGAAGAGCAAGAAAGACTCGATGAACTGAAGTTCAGTGACCCAGACGCCTGGAGAATTGAGCAGAACAGAGTCGATCAAACTCTTGAGACGAAGCGCAAGGAACATATTGATGCTAAGTATGGTGAGATAGTTACTGAAATGACGCAGGAGCAGTTATTGGTTAATACCAAGCACTTCTTTGCGGATAAGTCTATTGACCCAAGCCTAGTTATCAATTCGATGCCTAAAGCTTTACAAACAATGATAGATACCGGCGAGATAACTCTCGAAGACGGCTTACAAAGAGGGATAGATTTGGTGAATGGCGCTACCGT
>JAULBQ010380992.1:0-17073 GCA_032355525.1 Pachydermia laevis
TATTCAATCTGCAGACAGTACTGTTTCGCTCTTTGTGAGCTCATCAGTGCAGAACAGAGGTTTCAGACTGAACCTTATCTATGAAGCAAGCAAGCTTGCAACAAGGCAATTTAAAAGGTTCACTATACCATGCCAAAGAAAATACTTCAAATCACAGACGGCATTCGCTGAACTGTTCTATTACCTTTCAAAGTACTGATAAACACTCGCCAATGTCATTGCCAATGCTAAATGTGACGTATTTCGGAACATTGTAGTACTAGTATTCATGAAGTTAAAGTAGCGTTACCTTTAACTTGATGATGAAACATTAAACAAGTAATCTAGAACAATGATTCACTTTTTTGTTTTGTTTGTAATTTAATTGGCTTGTATATATGGAACTATCCCCAAGTGTAATACTTTGGTAGTTCAACGGCCCGTGTAAGGACATACCAACAGTTATTTATATTTGGAATTCCCGAGTTTTTTGCTAGCCAGGGCCCAGATTTTCGAAGCGGCCTTAGCGCTGAGATACCAAGAAAGGGTCGTAAATGATGACGTCAACAATCAAATGACGTGACGTCATCGGTTACGACGGTCTTCGACGTCATAGTGCTAAATAGGGCTTCGAAAATATAGGGCCAGGTTCGTACAATTATTAACTTAACATTTCTTATTCTAGGCCTATATGCCATGACCATAAAAAGTTAAAATTGGATAAGTTTTTTATGCAGAGCTCATTGACTATTTCCGGTTGGCCGCCAAATGGCGAAATTGCAGTTGGAACATGCTATAATTCATTATTAGGTATCAGTAGATAATAAGTTGCCGCTACGTGAAGACAATAGGGGATGTCTCGAGTCCTGCGTGGGAAATGTTTGCGCTTGTGTCACGTGTGTTTGGTTACCTACTACGAAGCGTGTAAGGTATTTGATGAGCCGGGAGTGTGTTTGTTTTGTGAAGAGTGTAAATATATATCACAACTAACAGTAGTTTTATGAATGGCACACGATTAGATCACGCGCACGAGTCTCGCACGTGTGTGGCCTACTTTTAAAAGGGGTCTACGACCTTTCATAGGTTAATTCGAGATCAACTGCGCGCGCGAAATACTACGAGACGTGACGTCTGATTTGTACTAGCTGACAGACAAGACCGGCTTGGTAATGTAGTAGGTGTTTGCATAACATACCGAATCCAACCAAGAGAGATTTTTTAAGGACTCAATGGATAGGTGTAAGGTCACTACACCCTCTTCTCTCACTAACCACTGACAACTGATATGTATTACAGTCCTGGACAGTCAGTCAGATAGCTGAGTTGTGTATGATGACAGAGTGCTTGAGTAAAGTTGAAATTAATGAAAATGCTTCAGTTTCAGAGCGTGTCGGCGCGAGTATGGTATGCTTCTTAGCGGGTACTACTCGTTATTGTATTTTCATCATTATTATAAATACAATCATGACGTGTTATACACGTTATTGTTATTAATAAGGCGTTAGCACGTGAAAAACCAATCAGAAGTCTTTTAATTATAGTACACGTATTGAGTACTTTAAAAACACTGTGTTTGTATGATTGCGAATAGTAGAGCTTCGACGATCGTGCTTGTGTGTGTGTACATGTTATTATGGAGAAGCAGTGCTTTTATACATGGAAGTATGTGCAACGTTCGCCAGATCATTTATCAGTGAATGTTATCAGAGAAACACGACTGTGGTTTGAAGACAGATCTCAATGTGTGCTAGATGCTAAGAGTTGTTACAAAGATGACCTGAAACTATACAAGCGTGTAATAGTGAAGAAAATGTTACCAATGTCTCAAACAGAAAAGATGGACACTGCCGATATGAGATACTACATAGAATCATTGTTAACATTGTGTTATTGTATGGATATTGTGAAAATTGTTAAGCGACTGATGACCGAACTATGTTTCGGGTGTATGTTTGACGAAGAAGCTGTTCACATATGCTGCAGTAAAAATGTTAATGAAAACTTCAATGAGCAATACACAATGGCGTGGTCTGAATTAGATGAAATGAGAGTGATTCATAAGTGGATCAAGGTTTTACGAGCTGACCCGTGCACAGATCATTATGTCTCTAGTGACATATTATTTTCTTATCAGTGTCAAGACTATTTAAGTACGCATTTTAAGACAACTGAGTGGTTTGACAATTTGAAAGTTCAAGTGTTTAAATGCCTATAACCGAAACGCAGTTTCATCTAGTTCATAATGCAAAATATTACTTAATCAGAAAGTGAAAGATGATTGGTTAATAGTTATCTTTTGGTTATCATTAGATGTTCTTAGACCTATAAAAACCTTAGTTCATGTATTTGGTCAACTGTGTGAAGTGATATAACACCAATAGCAGACAGACATTATGGTAGACGTTTGCACAGATTCGTTGGGATGTAAGTCTAGGTGTTGTTCAGATTGGACTTTTTTCGAAAACCGTTTGTCATCGTTTGCGAATTGGCCACTACAAATGAAACAATTACCTAGAGACATGGCTCATGCAGGTTTTGTGTATCTGAACCGTGCTGATGCATGCTATTGCTTCAAGTGCAATATCGTCTTGAAAGCATGGGAGATTAAAGACAATCCTTGGGAAGAACACGAGAAATGGTCACCAAACTGTGATTACATTAATATGGTTGGTGTTATTAAGCAGAATTACGAGTAACCTGTTAGTGGGTTTTTAAAATGTGACACATCGTATAAAGTATGGTGAACAACTAGATCAGTTTTGTGTTTTCGAAGATTTAGAATTCAATGTTATATTGAACATTTATATATCTGTGTTCCTTTAGTAATGTTTAATAATAAATGTACATATGAAGTATACTTGTTTGTTATATATTTATGTGAAATCGGTTTCAATTGTTATTAGTTGCATCATGTCGAGTGATAAGGAACAGTCTGTTAAAACTAATAATAAGAACACGTTAGAACAGTATTACTTTAACCCTCGTAAACCTGGGGCGTTTTATGGACCATCCAAATTTAGAAAGTCTTTGAATAGACGTGGAGTGGCGAACTTCAAACTCAGTGAAGTGAAAACATTTTTAAGTGACCAGGAAGCATACAGCCTTCATAAACCAGTGAAACAAAGATTTCGTCGTCTTAAAGTAAGAAAGTGATGAACAATGACAGTCTATGTGCGGGACTTTATCAGTTAAGTGATTAACAGTAATCAGTCTGTGTTTTGGAAATTATTTTGAACAATTGAGTTTTGTTTGTTTTTACCAAATGTTATAAGTTATATAACTGATGTTAAACAATCTTGTTTTAGTATTTTTTAAAGTTGAAAATAATGTGGGGTTTTTTTTGTTGGTATTTTTGTTTTGTTAGTGATCTATTTTGTTTAATACTATTTAATATAAACGTGTAAAGTCATACTGTTGCTAAACAACGAGGCATGTTGTTGTTAAACAATCTTGTTTTATAATATTTTTGAAAGTTGAAAAATCTTAATGTGGGTTTTTTTGTTTTGTTTTTTGTTAGTGATCTATTTTGTTTAATACTATTTAATATAAAAGTGTAAAGTTATACTGTTGCTAAACAACGAGGCATGTTGTTGCTAAACAATCTTGTTTTATAATATTTTTGAAAGTTGAAAATTCTTTCTTTTTTGACATGATTTTGTTTATTAGAATTTAATGTGAAAGTGATATTAGTAAAATCATACTGTTGCTAAACGACGAGGTACATTATTATACATTTTTAATTTAGATGATTTGTAAGTGGTCTATTTTGTTTATTAGTATTTAATACCTAGAAAGGTATCACTTATTCAAAATATATGGTTCATTTAATTAACATAGTCTGAAATATTATAAGTAAATGATGACAAGTAACTAACATGTCTCTGTATACTTAACAACAAACACATATATATGGTACTATAATGATAAAGTAATTAGTACAAGACAAAGTAAGAACAGAAGACATGAACAACAGTAGAATGCATCTTTTATTTTTGAAATGTATTGTTTCATTAAAAGGTTGAAAAACAAGTTTTGTCGGTCTTTTTTTAACCTTTTGCTTATTTTACAAGTTTCAATCTTCACTAATTCATCTCTCGCTTTTCTCCTAACTCTCTTATATTGAATCAACCCGTGTATTGTACAACCCGGTGAGTTGGCAATGACTCTGTCAACTGATGTACCCGAGGTATGTTTTCTTCGTCAGCAGCAATTACCAGAGGGGTGTGTTGTGGACTTCTTGAACTCTGATCTACAACATGGTGACTTGTTCCTTCGTTAACAGAGGCGACAGGATGGTGTCTTTGCACCACTACCCGATGATCAGTGCATGTATTCACTGAAACGTAAACAAAACATTGTGTTAGTGTTCATCCATAACAAAAAATAATATTATGTAAGCAGGACCTGGTGAAGGGAAAAACGTTTCTTTTGTGAACTCTTGTTAGGTTAGGTTAGGTTAGGAAATTCGTAGACATAAGAGCACATACCATGACCTCCGATGAATCAGCAAATCATAGAGGAAACAAGATATAGAACATACACATCAATAATTTAAGGAGACTAATCCCTCCACATAAATCCGTGTTTAAAATGGATGGTTTAAACATTAGTTATTTTCGTAAAGAAATGGATTGGTAAACAGACCATTGGCCTATATTAATACCTCTCCACACACATACATACTTTACATACAACATATAACATACATGAACACTCTTCAGAGAATTAAAAATGAAAGACTACTTATCCATGCGTACACATATTGTACATGAATATTCCCGATATCTAAAATGCTCACCCACTGCTCACATTAAAGCAGCCAAACATACAAGTGACACATGTTTAAGAAATTAAAACTTTGAAGCGTTTTGACAATTCAATCTAAAGTGAATGTAGATAGTATTAATATTATTCAATTACAAAGACCATAAGTACACTGAATAATCTGCAGATAGAGTAGATAAATGTGACTAAACACGTACCTCGAGACTGGTATGGATGGTATCGGTTGTCGGGTATTTCGCTGTTCTCTGCTCCGCTGACCTCCGTTTCTTCCACTGCCAAAACGTGTAGTTCTAGATTGTCCATCTGATCCAGAATATTGTCTTTTAAAGAGATTAACGCTTTAAATTCTTCTTTGCTAAGTGAAACGGACCTCTTTGTTCCGTTTATATTTACAGTGTTTATGTGCATGTACGATGTACATGTACTCAGATAGTATGTTGTATCAACTGAACTCCGCCTGCCTATCTGAACTCGTTTTCCTCTTAGAGACATTGTCAAGCGAGAAGACTCAATGGAATGAACATTCTTACGTTTCCTTTTTTATTATAGTAAATATCTGTTTATCTTTTGCAAATACGTATACATGTAACCGAGATGAATTGATCACCTATGTAAAGATGATAAGACACATTCAAAGTTTTTTTATTTTAATTTATCACAGTTACCCGCTTAAAACCGTGGCTCGAGATGTCCCTATTGTCTTCACTTAATGTCAGAAGTAGGTAATAAAACACCGCGGGTAAAGGTTACATGACATTTAATTAAATATATATATATGGTAATGTTGCTAGCAACAAAACCGTATAATGTGTAAAGAGTAAATAGAAGTGGTGCTCAAGAGCCATTTCAAGCTTTAAAAAGAACAAAATAGAGATTAAATGTTAATGTCTTGTCAGAAAGTTAGCATTATAGGTGTATTTGTGTTAGTAAATAGGAGTATACTTTTTACATAGAACAAAAGTGTCAAACTTTCATGTTATCTTTTTGCTGTGTCATAGTGACAGGAACAATTTTGCAGATCAGTATTGACATTTCACGGGTGTTCAAACTTGTTCAGGTTCCTTATGAAACATACGCCCGAAAATTAGTAAATTGGTATTGACATACGATAGGCGGATACATATTAGACCAGGTGTGTCGTACAAAAGCGAAGGTTCTGGTTGTATACGAAAACATTGTACATTGTAATTTTAAACTGGAAAATGTATGATGTGTAAAGCAAGAACTTAACACAGTATATAGCTGACTATTTGAGGTAAGTGACGTGTATTCAATGATATGTAAACAATCGTCATGAACATAGGTTATTAAAATATATATATATATGTAATATACGTATATTAATTTTTGAAATTGATTTTTTTTTCAGTAGCCTTTCAAGGATGTAAATGATTGTTTTTGTTTCACTTCATACCTCTGACTAACAACTGTACTTCTAGTCCAAAACAGATTGACAAATCAATATGACCGATTTTACTACTTGTAAAGTTGTTACATGTGAACAATGTCGGGATCGTTTTTTTCGCAAATATGACTTACTCAGACACCAACGTGACTGTTTCAAGTCTATGCGGTCTCTTTTCTCGTGTACACAGTGTGTTGCTTGTTTTACGCGAAAAGACACTTTGATAAATCATTTGAAACGATACCATTGTAACGTGACTCACACATATTACAAAAGAAAATGTGAGAGTCGTGTGCTTGAACAAGGACTGCATACTGCTAAGAGAACATGCAGAACGGGTAATAGGTTGTCACGTCTAAATGGGACTGATCGTCTTCAGACTAGTAGAGGGAAATCAAATCCTTCATCTACGATTAGTCGCTCCGATCAAGATGATAATTCAGGTAGAAGCTCATCTCGTGTATCCTCACAATCTCTGTTCGCGTGTACGCAATGTCTCACGTATTTTACACAAAAAGACAGTTTGATCACTCATTTAAAACAATATCATGGTAATTTGATACGTAATCAGACTGGCAGAGGGGAATCAAATGTTTCAGTTGGTCGCCTCGCACAAGATTCTAACTCTGATACAAGAGCGCTTCATAAACCCAGTACCTCAAGGTCCCCCATGCCATTAACTAGGGGTTGCTCTCGTCAGTCTCTTGGAGGAGACGTTCGAGAGTTTGATTACTACGGACGAGGGTATACAGATTTAACATATTTCATGATACATTACCACAATAGCGTGATCGATGATATTAAATCTGAATTGGTAGAAAAAAGATCCATTAAATGGAATATGTGTGTTCACGTTAAAATGAGCAAACCTAGTGAGGATGGAACACAGTCATACCACCATGCATATTTTAGAAGCACTATGCAAGTAGCAACTCAAAGCAGCGATTTAGAATTGTTATATGCTGTTGCCATGAACAAGATTTTGAAAACTATGGATGAGTACGAGGGAGAAAACTCTAATTTAAACGTGGAGGAAGTTGTTGTTATGAAAGTAAGTATTATACGTTTCCATCCATTTAAAGGTACCTCTTATATTCCGTTACCCAGTGAACTTGTTAAAAAAAGGAAGAGTATTTTAAATATAAAAAACACAAATTCAATGTGCTTTGTCTACTCTATACTGGCGAAATTGTTCCCAGCTCCTGCATCGTCACATAGAGAAAATGAAGTTCACTATTTACCCCATGTGAAACAACTGCATCTAGATGGTTTTACATTTCCTATGTCATTGGATCAAATCACTCGTTTTGAAAAGGTGAATAATCTGCAGGTAAATGTTTATGGTTATGACGAAAAAACGTTATTTCCTTTGCATATTAGTGAACAGGACGATGTGAGCATGGATAGACAAATTGATCTGTTATTAATTAACACACAAGATGACGTAGAAGAGGGTGGGAGTAGTAATGAAGAGGACATTAACATGGAGAGTGAAGTTATGGAAGTGGTTGGTAGCAGACAGACAGGTCATTACTGTCTCATTACAAGTTTATCGGGACTGATTAGGAAAAACCGAAATGATCGTACACATTTTGTCTGTCGAAAATGTCTGTGGTCTTACACAACGGAAGAACGATTAGTAAATCACAAGCAATACTGTTATCATAAGGCTCAGAGAGTAGTAATGCCTAATAAAGAAGAAGCTGTGGCAACGTTTGGGTTACGATCGAAATCAAAGTGTGATAGAGCCTCATTTGTTATTTATGCTGATTTTGAATCAATATTAGAACAGATAGAACAAGTTGATGACACCGATATGAACCGATTAAATAAACACACACCATGTGCATATGCATATAAAGTAGTAAGCACTGAAGAACGGTATTCGAAACCAATTCAGACGTATGTAGGTGAAAATGCAGCCGAGAAATTTGTGGAAAACATCTTGAATGAATTTGATCATATAATGGAGATATTTAATAACCCGGTTCCAATACAACTGACACATCTTGATAAAATAAACATTGCTAATGCTACTCATTGTGGTATGTGTGACAAAGAATTAGGTTCTGATCGCGTGTTAGATCATGATCATTTGAACGGACGGTTCAGACAGGTGTTGCACAGTGCATGCAATGTTAATTTTCATTTGCGCAAAAAAGTAATTTGCATGTTACACAACAGTGAACGTTATGACACACACCTGATACTGGAGGCAGCGAAAGAATTTAAACAAAGAAAATTAACTTGTATTCCTCACAACTCTGAGCAATTTTTATCATTCACTGTAGATGATAACTTGGTCTTTCTTGATTCATTTAAATTTCTTTCAAGTTCTCTTCAGTCACTATCAGACAATCTTCTCACAAAAGGCTTACATTCGTTTGTTCACCTGCGTGAACGATACCCTAATCATGTACAAATGTTAACAAGCAAGCTTCCTTTTTGCTACGAGTACATGGATTCTTTTGAAAAACTGAATGAAACGCAATTGCCACAACAAAATTCTTTTTATAGTACTCTTTCAGAGTCTAGTGTGTCCGATAAGGATTATGCTTTTGCTCACGAGTTGTGGCGCGAGTTTGATTGCCAACGCATGTCAGACTTTATGAGACTCTATGTATCAGTGGACGTTCTTTTGTTGACAGACATTTTTGAGAATTTCAGATCAGGGTGCTTAACCGATTATCAATTAGATCCTTGTCATTACTATAGTCTTCCCGGGTTTTCGTTGGACGCTGCTTTGAAAATGACTCGTGTTAGGCTTGATTTGTTTACAGATGTTGACAAATTTAATTTCATTGAGGGAGGTTTGAAAGGTGGCGTGTCTATGATATCACAAAGATACGCAAAAGCCAATAATCGTTACATGAAAGACTATCGTGCTGAGAAAGACACTAGTTATCTCATGTACTTCGATGTAAATAGTTTATATGCCACTTGCATGTTAGAGTCGTTACCTTTAGGACAATATGAATTTGTCGAACCTCAATCCTATGAACAGATTGACTGGTTGACAGTGAATACCGACGGTGATACGGGATATATATTAGAAACGACACTGATTTATCCACGTCACCTTCACAGAGCTCACGCTTCGTTTCCCGTAGCACCCATACATGATAATATTCCATTCACGGACTTTTCTCCATATCTTAAAGATCTTCTGAATCAATTTAGTCTTAATATGAATAAACCATCTGGGAAAAAACTGTTTTGCACTTTTAAAGACCGACAAAACTATGTGGTTCATTTCAAAACATTACAGCTGTACTTGAGGCTAGGTTTGAAATTAGAGCACATTCATAGGGTTATGCGGTTTAAGCAGGGTACATGGCTCAAACCGTTTATTGAGTTGAATTTGAAAAATCGCAAACTGGCTACAGATACCTGTAGTAAAGACAGATACAAATTAATATCAAACTGTTGTTTTGGACGTTTTTGCATGAATAAAAGGAAATTCAAAACTGTACAACTCGTGACACAACGTGCAAAACTACACAAATTTGTTGCTAAAACAAATTTCAAGCACGCAAAAATATTTTCTGAGTCTCTTACTGCCCTAGAAATGGATAACCTGACGGTTAAACTAGATCAACCCATTACTGTAGGGTTCACCATATTGGAACATGCTAAACGACATCTTCTATCGTTTTATTATGACGTCATGCATAAACAGTATGGACCCGAGAGACTTAATTTGCTCATGACAGATACCGATTCCCTTTTAATGGAGATAACCGCGCCATCCTCCGAAACGTTGTTAGATCCCTATGTTTTTATGAAACAAAACATGAACCTGTTTGATACATCAAATTTCCCCAAATCCCACCCATTGTTTTCTATGCTGAACCACAAAGTGACAGGACTTATGAAGGATGAGGCAGCTGGTCAAATTATACGAGAGTTTGTAGGTTTAAAAGCAAAAAACTATAGTATTTTAATGGAAACGGAACATTCTGACGAACTGTTAGAAAAGAAAACTGCTAAAGGAATTAAACATAGCACAATTAAAAAAAACCTTCGACATGACATGTTTAAAGAATGTCTTTTTAAACGTAAAAAGTTCATGTGCAGTTTTAACCTGATTCAGTCATTCAACAACACACTGTACACTGTGAAACAATCAAAAGTAGCTCTCATTCCTCTTGATAATAAACGTTATCTGTTAGATGATGGTATACATTCGGTTCCATATGCTTTCAATCCTCTTGACTAAGCAGTATTTTTGTTAGTTATGAATATGACGTGACAAAACAATTAAAGGCATGTCAAGCGACGCACAAAAGGTAAATTTGTTTTGCTTAATAACCCTGAACTACTTTGTTAATGTTATTAAACGATATGAGTATTATATGTTTTAAAGCAATATATTATTTTCAATAACAATGAACTACTTTGTTAATGCTATTAAACAATATGATTATTATATATTTTAAAACAATATATTATTTTTCATTGTATATCTTTACATCACTAATAATATCAAAAATGATTTTGATCAACATAACTTGATGATTAAATCAAATGATAAAATTGTATGTATTTTAGGTTTGATTCACGTTGATGACGTTTAGTACTAGTGATATTAACATGATTTGTATTATTTATTTAATTTGTTCACTTTTCGTTTTAGTAATGACCACCACAAGATGTATTCGTAAACGGTTTTACATGTTCCAAATTATTGATAAGAATGGCGATGTGTACCACGAAGGAGACTCTCTTTTTAAGACGAGGCACAAGGCGAAGCAACAAGGCGCATGTGTATTGGAGTCCAGCCGTTTTCCACAAGAACTATCTCCTTTTAATGTCACAGCAACGCTGCTAATTGCTAGACACAGTGTACCACGAAATGACAGATACACAGAACAGGTTCAACTGTTTGAAGCTGTGCTGGAGAGTGTATTTTTGTCACTTCTTCCTGCTGAGATTAACGAAATCGTTAACAAAAACTGTTATGGATGCTCTATTGATCATCCATCTCAAAGAGAACATGAATGTCTTATGTTATTGTCTGATAGTAGAATTGATAAATATTTTGTTCAATCAATCAAAAACCTGATAGTCAGACCGAGTATACTGCAAACGACAAAACGATATGCCAGACTAAATAATCTGGACTTGGACACAACACGATATGAGAGTATAGACTATCTCTCAAAACAATTTTTCACAGAATCGAGAAAATGTAAACTCGAGTTACAACTACGTGTACAAATGAACTGTGAGTAAGAAACGATGCTAATAAACATGATACATATACTTATCATCAATGAATACAAAATAAGACTTCATTGTCAAGATATTTTATTACTACTGTTAACAATTCATTGACAATACAAGTGCAAGATTAATAAATGTACAGTTTTATATTTGTTATATATATGATTCAAGTTGTTTCAACTTCTTATAACCAGGTGGACCTAGTTCAGCTTTTGCTTTTAAATACATAGAATCTTTGTTCATCATTGATTGACTTTGTTTTCTTTTTTTCCCATATCCCACTTGATTTATGAGTTTGTTGGGTACATGTAAGGTTGACAATATGCTTAGAAACTGTTTATAACCAACTGGTTGTTTTCCTTTGTGCTTCTCTGATAAAACGGCATAGCGTACGAGATTAACAATGTTTGATCCATGGAGTGTCACACTATCGCTAATCACAAGTTCATTTTTATCATTGAGAGATAAGTTACCAAACTTGATTTGATCTTTAATAAACAACCAAAGTAACACAAGCTTGCCAATAGATAATGTAGATGTAACGTCACGTAAAATGTTCCTTTGTAGTTCATACTCATCATCATTAATGTTTGTAAAAGATGAGTCATTACATTCCTGTTGATTCGGGTGTTCATCATTATTCTGTTGACTACTGTTAACATGGATACCATCTGTTTTGCTTGGCTCATTTTCGGGTTGAGTTGAATCATCTACTTGTGTATGTTCTGTTACACGGGGAGTCTTTTCAGTCACTTTCTGATTCCTCACAAGATGTCGATAGCTCTCCCTGCTTAATATCACCATGGGTTTGCTCATCATGAATGGTATCACAAGTATCACCTTGATCAAAATGCACAAGCATAGCCTCAATGCAGAATGGCAAGATAAAGTGATGTGACATCAAAAGCTGACATTTGTGTTTTCTTGTTTCCGTTTTACTGGTTAACTTACGAATGCAAGTCCTATATCTATGCAGTCTCTTTTTAACATCTCCCAAGAGGTCAATATTACCCCTTAGTATGTTATAAATTAAAGTTATGAGTGATTTGAACTGGCTAGACGTCATGTGCAATAGCAAAGATCGTCTCTGTTTTTCACTACAGTCTTTTAACATTTTCAAAAATATCATGTTATCATAAAGTATGTTAGACATTATTTATCTACACGTTAATAACTGTTAGAAATGTTAACTCCACAGGCTAGTTACATGATGAGACGTTATCTTTTTATACCATTGTGCACACTGTGTCAACATGATATAAAATGGATCAATCTTTAGGTAAATACACTGTACATATTTCGCGGGGAAATATCCCTGTTCTGAGTCTCCCATATTGCGTGTCACTGTAAGGAGATGCATCCACTATCAGGTAACCAAACTTTCTTTCATTTACAGCGTCATGGTATGACTCGGAAAAATATTTAGATTGTCCAGGAAACATCTGCGAAGCTAAAATTTTATACTCGTGAACTGATCGTGGATTAGACATTAAAATAAACAAATGAGTGTTTAGAGATATGCCTCTATTAAATTCACCTTTTGAAAATGCCGTTTGTAGAATATTTATGACAGAAATACCGAGATGATGAGAAAGAACAGAGAATAGATCTAACATGAGTTTACTTTTACAGACAAGCATCATTAAGTCATCTATAACTAATAGGACATTTCCATTGGACTCTTCAGACCACTGGTGTAGTTCGTTTTCGTTAGGCAATCCTTCATGAAACTGTATTTCCGATATGGACTCTTGCATTTCATTATACATGTCTTGCCACACTGAATAACAATACACGATGAGATTGGGTCTCTTATCAAACATAACATCCGCATGTAATAGCAATCGCTTGGTAAAAAATGTTTTTCCACTCGATGATCCACCAATCACTGAAATAGTTGTGGGTGTTTGTATGGGAAACAGACATTCATATTTTTCTTGATACATAGTTTCACTAAATTCTCAGTGCATGTACAAATGACAAATGTAGGTCATCAAAGTGAATGTTAACATCCTTGTCATACCTATTTAAGCATTAACTCACCCAAAAAACCCACATGTATTAAACATATGTATTTCAATATCTATAGTAATATACTCTTGTTCACTCATATACACCTGTATGACATACATGAGTTAGTACAATATCTAAAATAACGACAAATAAAATTCAATACAAATGAGTCATTGTACACTTTATCAGTTACATCAAATCGTTTCACAATATCTTTCATGTTCATATTGAATTTTGTTTTACACAGTAAGAAATATAAACAATAGAAACCACACAATTCCGAGTCAGAAGATTGTCGTTGTACATTACTGTAGGTGTACTGATAGGGTTTCAAGTATTTCACTATAACGGCGTTTGGTTTATGTCCCAAACTGTCAAATATGTCAACATTGTTTTCTTTGACATATATGGCTAGCCAGTGTTTGCCCTTCTGACTGATTTTGTCAGTATTAACAATAAGACCCCATTCTGATATTGGGTGAACTATGCGGGGCAGTGTATCAATTGAGTAAACACCCAATATATGTGTTGTTAAGTCCGGGTCACAGTCAATGGCACACAGTAATTGTCTCGTGTCCATTGCGTTCACTTGACAAACACATTTCGTGACTGATCAATTTCTATGATAGAATTACATTCACTAAAAACTATGCAACTGATCGTCTTGGTAAGAGCTTTTTTTAACTCAATCTCCAATCGCACATTCCCTGTTTTCACAAGATTTAAATACTCTCCTTCCATGAAGACTGGTTCCAGTGAGAATACAAACAGCGCATTGCCAAGCAAAAAATCTTCTCTTGATATATTGTTCCCAGTGTTGTTCATCCACATATTAGTACCATCAAACATGTTGATATACGCTCCTATATCGTCTGTTTCTACTGGCCTTCCTGGAACACTGACCCCGTCAACGTACATTGTCACTGTTTTAATATTTGATGATACAAAATTAAAGGGATTACCCGTGTAAGAACCATTGACTGAGGAACTGTCAACAAAGCCTACCACATAGCGATTGGCCACTTGACTAGATAAATTGTCCCACACATGATTTAACTGAGTAGATGGTATACTATTCATCTTGACTTCTGTCCTGACATAGGGGTAGAGGGCATTGTTCTTCTGAAAAAGCTCGTTATGTGCTAAGATCAAGGCACTGTTCACCTTTAGTTTGCATACTTTGAGATAAGCATCCAAAAGTTGTATTTTGTAATCTTGTCCACTTTGTCCACTCATCAAGCTAAAGGATGGATTTGCCCTATACAATTTCAAGTTCATATCAACTCCATTGACAAGATATCGATTCATATTAAAAATGTCTTCACTGATTGGTCCTTCAAGGGTTACACTTGCACTTTCTGCAATATATCCTGCTCGATTAGCTAATCCCGTATTGGAACCATTAATAGGATCAGCGCTCTCGATGTCAGCATTAGTTTCTCCGGAGTCTTTGAAAAAAAGCTGAGACTGTAACTGTGTTGTCTTTGCCTCCTCCCCATAATTCAGTAAAGTTTGTATCATGCTTTTGTATGCATAGTGATTGTTCGTAGATGACACCAGTTGTGACTGTAGGTAAACAGATACCTGTGACCAAAGAGACTGGAGAAACAAGTTGACTGGAGCCACTTTTTCATCCTTACTTAAAACAGTTCCATCCAAATGGGTTACTTTAACTTTCAGGTGCAGTCGAGTACGTTTCAAATCAATGTAATCGCTCCCTCCATTAGGCACTTGAAATTCCACTGGTGATGAATCACTGATTTGACTCAAGGGACGTACATTAACAAAATAATGTTGAAATACACTAGTCTGATATGGTGGTAAGGTAAATAAATTTAACGTTGATGGTAGTCCTTCTTCAAAGTTCTTATCATTCAACAGTGCCATTTTTTATTTTTTATTTGTTTACTGAAAAATATCTTTCTGTTTAATAGGTGTACTTTTAAGACTGCTAGCTGTATGCAGGGACTTCTTTACTTCTTGACGTATTTTCTTGGTTGTGACTACCTTCTCGCCCGCTTTTCGTTTTATAGCCTTAACACGTTTCTCTTTAGCATCAGCTCTCTCAACTACATCCTGAACTTGTGACGTTACCTTCACTTTAACACTACTGTTTGTCTCCTTTTGTTTGTTTAATGATATCACTTGATGAAGAGGAATGACATAGTTCATTCTATGGTTTCTCATGTTAGAAATATCTTTATGTTGTGAACCAGTCATTTTTTTCTCGAAATATTGTTTCCACTTTGTATAGTCCGGCACATAGATACGTGAAGATTCCATTTTTTTTTTTTAATCCAAAAAAGGATAACGTCTCAAGAGTAGTGTCACGTGAGTCTCCTCTTTCAAAAATGACATTGGTGTGTTCACACCAGCTTTAATATTGATTTCCAAAGTGGGTAAATCTTTCACAGTTACAGCAATGTTCCATAGCCGGTGAAACACATGACTTGCTCCGTTTCGCAAATCTACACGTCTGAGTAATGGTATCAAGCTTTCACCGACAAGTGTACTATCACAGATGTTACATGTTACATCTATGTAAAAGTCATTCATATTTTTTATATCAACATTGCCCAAATTTAATTCAGCTAGAGCAACCACCCAACGACCCTCAAATGTTAATCTTTGATTTAATTTTACACGAAAGCGATAAGGAGTGTTGTCTGGAAAATACGTATTTTTAGAATCTGAACTTTTCAAAACTATATACCTTTCCATAACTAGACGTCTTTCAATTCACTTTCCTCAACAAAGGAATCAAAAGATGCTGGCCAGCCAAGCCAGCGCACAAGCAAATACTTTTTTCCACCAACAACTTTTTTCTTCAATATTTTTTCAACTTTCCACAACATATCTTTATCTCTCTTGACTTTCTGAAGTTCATTGGAATAAAAACTACCTTCGATTATTTCATCGTGAAAGTCTTTTAAACGATAAATAGGTATACCTTGTCGACGTGTGCGTGAAAATATTTTAAACAGTTCCTCAGTCCAGCGGAGATCCAGTTCTTTACTGAACGGTTTTCTCAGATATGACATTCTAACCAAATCGTTCACATTAAATAGAAACTTCTGTAATGGTGTATTCTCTTTCACTCTATTTAGCATTGGTCTCACGTACAGATGTTGCCACACTTCGATTTCATTGTCACGATTCACCTCCGCTGGACTCCATTTACCTAAACTCCCATGAACTGTATTATTATAGTTATATATCAGATCTTGCAACACCTCAAGATAACGCTTTGTGTTATTGTGCGTCATGAACCTGGTCAAAAGCGACTTCATTGTTCTATTAAATCTTTCAACATAATTCGCTTTAATGTTCTCATTATGAGTGACTATGAGTTTTATACTTTGGTTTTCAACATACTTTTTAAAAACACCTTTAAATTCAGATCCTCCATCAACACGCACTTTTTTAGGCACACGGCCTTTTTTAAGAATAGATTTAAATCCTTCTAAAACTGTATCAGGTTTTTTATTTTTTAAAGGAACAACCATTACATATCTGGATAATATATCAATAGCGACGAGCAAATACCGTACACCATCGTTCCATTTTGTGTAACGAGATACGTCAGCTAAATCGAGGTCAAACATCTCGTTCATTGAATTCACTCTTACTTTAAGACGACTAAATCTTTGTTTCACTGGTTTATG
>JAULBQ010382103.1:0-17040 GCA_032355525.1 Pachydermia laevis
CAAATCATGTTGACGTCATATATAGTAGAGACAAAATGATTGGTGATCAAGTGCAAAATCGTCCAATGAAATCGCTTTTTAAACCAATCCAGAATATTTCCCACTGAGCAAATATGATAAATATTTCCCCTGTTATGAGTGCCCGCTGGGGTAATAAACGAGTATACAAACATTTCTGGCTAATCTGACTCTGTTGTCTCCGTTGCTTCTCATTCTTCTTCAGATTGTCAATGGATTCTGAATAGAGACAAACAACAAGGATTATTAAACTGGAACACTGTCAGGGCTTCTAGAACAACGCAGGGCCCCATTCCATGGCTCGAAATGCAGTTAGTACGCACCAGTGCATGCAAATACTGGCGTGTGCATGTAAGTTTAAAACTGAGTACACATTGTGCATGCTAATATTTTCCAACTGCAGTTATTACGTATACATGGTGCATGTAGACTTGTTTCTTTATTTGTAACCCTGTTTTCCCGTGGGTAGTTGTTTCCAAGGTGGAGCTAGTGATTAATTATTGTGACTGGTGAATTTGTAATGATGGCTTGTGAATTTTGAAAATCATTGATCCCATGGCTGGTGAATTTTAAAGAAATTGTGGAAGCCCTGATATCAAAATAGAAATAAATGTACATTATTACGAAATGTTGGGATTTTAAAGATAGTTTTAAAGACAATTTTAATATATATTTTATAACATTATTAAAATGAAAGCTTAATGTGCTTAAAACTATGCATCAGATTTAAGAAACTGTTTTAAACACTGTACTTAACAATATTCAGGTTGTGGGTAGTTTTACATTTACAGTTTAAAATGTTCCCTAGAGAGACTATAGCCCTGAACCAAAATACAAACAGACATGGGTTAGAGAACCTTTGAGCCAAGGATGTCCTAGAGACAACAAATACATCTACAAGTCGAACACAAAATATCAGCCTGGTTCATTGAGGTTGGGTTTATGCACCTATTAGAACTGTTACAAAATATTGCAATCACTTCTTTCAAAAATATTAATCGTGCTACTAAAGCAAAGGTCCTTATGCCATCATACCCAACACACAGGAAATCAATCATTATTTTACTGAAATACAAATACTTGGAAATAGATTATCTTCAAAATCAGTCACAGTGTTGCTATTGCAATGGTTTAATATGTCAAAAATATTGTGGGCAATAATGGCAATCAAGCTGAAAATTAAATTAAAAATAAATGTTGAACTCTGTGGGTTTTCATTCAGACAGGAATGATAGGCACAAATTCAACAACTGAAAATACTTCCTTACTGACCCCTCCTCACCCCCAAAACTCCTTACCCGCTCCTTGTCTTACAGCGTGTGCATGCTGCTCTGTGAGTTCTGTTGCTTTCCGGTTCAAATCGCCATCTACCCATTTTGTGAGAAATTTTGTCCGGAACTCTTCCAGAGAACTTTTCAGATTTGCCGATTCTGTGCCAAAATCCATCCCTAAAAACAGATGTAGATGAAACAAGTTAAAATATTTTGGAAATACACATGTACACTCCAAAATTATTAATTAGTGTTTCTCATATACATGTACATGCCTCTGAAAATTGCAAGAACAATAGTTTCGCTGAGTAAAGTTTGCGCGACTCTAGTTTTGCATTCGTAAAAAAAATTAGGCTGTTAAAAATGTTCACTTTTCACATTCATGTAATAAATATTGTGATGGGTTACGCAAACTGAAATGGGTCACAATAACAATCGTCCATCTGACATCCACAAGTTTGGCTCGGAAAGATTTCGAAATAATATCAAACGGAAAGCTTTCTGACCGTTCTGATCTTTAGGCATTCATTTATTAACGCAATTTGCGATAAACACTACATTCAATGTAGTGCTAAAGCCTGGAATCATGTCAGTCTGACATTCAAGGGCAATTCGGGTTTTGCTGCACCGATCAAAGTTTTAATATTAAAATTATAATAAAGATTTCGATATGTTACAGTATGTAAACCAATAAAGATGTATGTAAAGTGATTCCCTAATGAGGGATTAAAAAAAAAAAACGTCATTTTATTTCCATCTTCATCGAATGAATCGATTACAGTAATATCGCCAACTGATAAAAAGTAGTTTCGTTTTTGGAAAACTAGAGTACATGTACATACATATAATATATTATTTGGTACCCAAGATAAATGATTTTAATTGTAAATAAACACTACCACTTCAGTTGTTTTTATAAGCGGTGATATCCTCTCAACATTAAACGTTTACAAAAACAAAATGACAGAAATTTAAATCCATTAGTTACACCCAATTAAATATGCAATTGACTCTCGAGGACTAAATATCAGCCGATAGTGGTAACAAAAGACAAAATGACCGGTCTGAACTACACGCACGCACACAAGATGTTTTTGCAGTTTGCGGTCCTAACTTACAGTGTATGTAACCAGTGAGGAATATGTTTATAGCAAATTATTTTGACCACTTATGTACTAAAATGATGACAGGCGACGCGTGGCATCTTCTAAGTTATGATTGATTGGGACAATTTCAAGGGATTTGGTGCCAGAAAAACGGACCTGCCCGGTCAGACACAATAACGAAAAAATCACTGGTCCGACAATGACTTTTCCCTATTTAATATTAAGTCAAGCTGTCATGTCGGTTCTCAAAACGTTATTCACAAAATCGAGCCCGTATAGTCAATGTCATGTCGGTCCCTCAGTCGTGTTTAGTTTGTCTAACAGTCGTGTCCGGTCCCTCCCGCAGTCGAGTTCAGTCTGTCTGTCACCTGCGCTTGAACGCCGTTAAACGGCTTCGGGGGTCCGATCGTCGGTCCCCCTGCGCGTGGACATGACGTCACCAACACGCATACTGTTTCGCGGGTTTTCTAGTCGACAAGCAATATGCAAATATTGCATAACGTCAGTAAACAATGCCCAACACAATGGCAATAATCGTAAACAAATATGATTCCCATCACACTCCCCCCTTCTTAAAACCCAATGTTTACATTGGTAAAACAAAAAAAATCCCAAAATTGCCTTTAAAAATATATCAACATATTAATTTATCTATTCACCTATTTTTGTCAGGTGGCTCTCATTCAGTTGAATGCACGTGAATAGAAAACAGCATAAGGATATATAAACCATTAATTGGTATCGTAATGCCAAAACGAGAAAAGTGTGTTGTGAGACCCAACACATTACTAGCTAAGGGAAATAACTCTATGTTTGAACATTAAATGGAAAAGAAAATTACTCCACTTACTGACAGTTCACTATCAATAATGTTATGAATAATTAATATGATTACACATATATGCATGTGTTTAATATACAGAAGAAATATTAATTACGGCAAGTCGCCGTTAAAATGTATCGGAGCCAATTTATTCCGTATTCATTTTAACTTTCAGTGACTTTTTGACTTTCACTTTGTGTAATGTTTCCACAACTTAAGTTAAGTCTTAACAATCAGAACAGGCAAATTTCTTCCCATACACATTGTATATAATACTTAACTTTTAACAATATATAACTGTCAAAACCTTGGTTAGACCAGGTAAGTTAACACTATATAATATAACCTTTTAACACCACATGTATGCATACAATATATCAACATTCTGATCAAAATGTAGGTAATACCAATTTGAATATTACACCGTTCACCACCACCGTGTCCATATGTCCATAGTATACGTGCTGTCAACACAGCAGTCCATAGGATAATTATGTTAAAATATTAAATTTAACAGTTCTCAAGCACGTATGTTATTAGTGTCACAGTGGTAATGTGGTGAACAATAAAATCCATATAATTCATATTTCACAGATATTTTTAAAACACACACTAACCGCATTTCCAGCCCGAGAAATATGCGGTACACATTTGTTAGGGCACACACGAGTGGCTTTCTAAGCCAAAGAATATCCAGAACACACGCGATTGGCAGTCCAAGCCTTAGAAATATTAAAAAGATGAATATATTAGGCTATATACATCTATATACCCACACCCTCCCCAAAAGATCCATTGTTAAAAAAACAACAAAAACAATGGTCTTAAAAAAAACGACCTAACACTTTTAAATATGTATCACTAAATGTCACTCCTCTTTTGTGTCCGTCTTCCTCTTCTTTGCCGGACCAGGCTTGCTCTCCCTCCTGTCATCTCTTGAGGAGAACGTTGAGTCCATGCTGCCAGGGACGTTAATGGGTCGCAGCTCCGCCAACTGGGCTGTTAAAGACCGGTTCTGTTGGTCTGTTTGGCGGCGCTGCTTCCTCTCCTCATCCAAGCGGGACTCAAGGCACTGCCAGTCCCTCTTCTGCAAGGACTGTAAATTGACCTTGGCAGTGCACCTGAGTCCTTGGAGCCGGGTAATAAGCCTCTCGCTCCACTCTATGAAATTTCTTAACCGAGACTTGGACGAGGATGGTATCTCCGGCAGCACAAACTCTGGCAAGTCCATCCCTGCTGACAGGCTCGGTTCCATGGCTTGAAGCTCCTGGCCATCTGGTTGGAGAGCTTCGAACTCTGCCAGCAGGCAGTCGATGAATCCTGGTCCGGTAAAGTTGGATGGTGGCATCGAGGTTTCCGGCTGGTTCTGTGAAGAAGGAGACACAGGTGGTGGTGTAACTGTGTGCGGCAAGAGACCTCCAGGGTTGACATAGCCCGAGTTTTGGCAGCCGCTCACCAGAAAAGATGTCTCTTGGCTTGGTGACTTGTCATGTACTCGACGAAGATGTCGTACCAGATCGTTGGCCCACTTCATCCTCGTCGAGCTCTCTGGGCACCGATGGTAAAGGCACCTCTCCTGATGTACCTCTGCCCAGTGCCGCAGGAACATCCTCCTCTTCTTCAGTGGCCCCTGTCGGGAGCATCCTTCGACGGGGTAAGCCATCCCTCCAGCAACCCATGCCAGCCGGTCTGTTGCGACACTTCCCGCCAATGTTCGGCAAGGAATGTCGCATAGCGACTGCTTGTCTTCTTCCGTCACCGTTAGGTCGAGATAGTTATCCATATTAAAGTTGAAAAAAAGTTGTAGATGTCTACAAAAAGAAATGGACAACATTTTACATGTTTGTCATACCTCCTATATAAATACCTAAACCTCAGCAGAACCAAGCAATACCCACTCTTACGCACAGTACTATAGTATGGTAACACATATAGGCAAATTGACAGTTACAGGGGAAGACATCAAATCCATTTGATCCATTGAGCCTCATTTTCAACCTGACAAGGCATAGAATAACCCAGAGTTTAGAAAGCTGGATACATTTCCAAATGTTTTTTAACCCTTTCTGGTGGTTAATGTGTATCTATCCTTATCAAATGCCTATTTTAGTTATAACTGGGAATTTAAACTGATACTCATTGGATATATCTCAACTGTGTATTCTTAATACCCCACTAGCCAGTGCATATATAGTCCTAACCATATAATAAAAGCATATTTTAAAACAATAGCAATTACTTATTATATGGATATGTGTTATCCTATACACCTAACTATATATATCCTATCAGTTATCTGTTAACTCCTTAAATAACACTCCCAAGTCACTACCAAAATACTTTCTCTAATACACAATTTAACGTCTTATCGTTCTCTACTACATCTTATCCATTATAAATGTCAACTGCCTCACAATCAGTGCACACATATGTACGGGTGCTTAATTATTATTAAAGCTTGCCGAAACAAACCAAAAAAAATTAAAACCCGATTAGTTTAACCCATCATTATACACGTGTATATGTAAGCTGATCCAGCATCACCGACACGTTGTATATTACAACAAATATATTAAATCACACACACACAAAAATCTTTATATAAAAAAAATATCAACAATACCCAAGTATTTGATCACAGGGTTGATTTGTGTACCAGTATATGTGAAAGATATTCCTTAGTGTCAAGGACATTATACATGGACATTTGTAACAAAAGTACCTAACCTATTAGATGAATTCACATTTCATACTCCTGCAAGTTACATGTGTAATTTTACTTTGGCGGGGCATAGAATAACCTAGGAGTAAGTATGCTGGGTATTCCTGCAAACTAATTTTTCCACCTGGTTACTGCTGTCTATCCTTACCAAACTTTCATTTTAGTTATAACTGGAAGTCTAAACTGATACCTATTGGATATTTCCCAATGGTGTATACACATCACCCAAACAGTTATAGTGCAGATAACCAAATCCATATAATACAAGCATATTTTAGACAATAGCAATTACATATTACATGAATGTCGTTGGCCTTTTACACATAACCATTTATATCCTATCAGTTATCCAATCCCAACATTTGCTCATAAGCAACAGACTTCCATTCCATAACTAAAATCTATATCCCCATCATGCTAAATAGCCTGGATATCATCCTCATTTTTGTTTGATTACACCATGTTTCCATTACACTACAGGTATATCTGCTACATATATCAATTGTCCTTACAGAATATGTAGATCTAACCCACTATGTATCTAGTACACAATCCCCTAATGTAGTTATCATAGGCATCGTATAAAAAAAAAAAAAAAAAAAAAATCACACAAAAAACCACACAAAAACCCCCAAAACATACATATCTAAGGAGAATACCGGTTTGGTGGTTTTCTACTCCTATTACTCCTACGTACAATAGAGTGGTAAACCTCATTATCACAGCTATCATTAACACTCTCTGTAACTATAACCTCATCAATAGATACATGTTGATCATCATCAACTACCGGTTGTTCTGCATTGATGCTAATAGGATAACTCTCAGATATACGGTTTTCACCATGTGTCACTGTTCCAGTATCCACAGATTCAACCGAATTATCCGTTTCAGTGATCCAACTATCCGGTTTGTCACTACTTTCAAATGGCTTTAGGTTATCAATATGTACTGTTTTAGGTTTGCTGTTTTGCTCAGCTTGTATCATAACAGTAATATCTGACCATTTTTTAACCACTAAATATGGTCCTGTCCATCCCTTTCCTAACTTTTGTTTCGCACTTGGGGGATACCAATACCACACCCAATCTCCAACTTTAAAAGTTCTTTGTTTCAATTTTGAATCATAATTCTTTTTCTGACGATTAGCACTCACTGCTAATTTTTCCCATGCAAATTCAAAAGCTTCTTGCATAGTTTCTCTAACCCACTCAACATACTCTACTGGACAACTAGTTTGGAGAGAGTTACCCGGGGGAGTCCCAACTATGCAATCTATAGGTAGCAAAATCTCATGGCCTAACATTAACATATTTGGTGTACATTTAGTGCTTTCATGCACAGAAGCCCTATATGCCATCATCACATATGGTAAATGTTCATCCCAATCCCTACGATGTTCATCAACAAACATTGACAACATTTGTTGAACTGTACGGTTAAACCGCTCAACCATCCCATCCGATTGGGGCCTATATGGGGTTGTTCTAGTTTTATCAGTCCCCAACAGTACACAGACATGTCTAAGTAAATTGCTTTCAAACTCCCTTCCCTGGTCTGTATGGATTTGCATTGGTGTTCCAAATCTACAAAATAGTTCTGTTACCAGTTTATCTGCAACTGTTTGTGCAGTGTGGTCAGGTATGGCATAAGCCTCCTTCCACTTACTGAAATAATCGCCAACGACCATTATGTATTCATTATCATCATATGTCTGGGGCAAAGGACCAATTATATCTATTGCTATCCTTTCCATTGGTGCCCCAACTCCTATCTGGTTAAGAGGAGCTTTTCCTAAACCAGGTCCTGGTTTCTTTCGTGCACAAATTGTACAATCTTTACACCACCGACCTATGTCGTCAGCTTGACCTGGCCAATAAAACCTTTGTTTGACTTTTTCCGATGTTTTTTCTCTACCTAAATGTCCTGATGTACGGTTATTATGCAACTGTTTCAAGATCTCTCTACGCATACTAAGTGGAACTACAAGTTTCAATGGGAAACTTTTAGAATCTGTGTGCTTGTAAACCAACTCATCAGAGACCTCAAGATTCTCCCATTGATTCCACAGTGTTTTTACTGCTTGGCTATAGCCTGACACAACTTTGTAATCTGGTTTAGTTGAATGGTCACTTTTTAACTGAATTATTATTTTAATATCTGGGTCATCGGACTGCATTGTTTTAATTTGATCTGGGGTCCACCCTTCTACCCAGTTAACTTGTGACTCACAGTTAGTTGTAACATGTTCTAAACCATTCTGATCATTTTCACAGACTAAATGTTCAGTAATGCACTGGTTATCCCCTATTTCCCTTTCTTCTCGGCTGTCAGTGCGTCGGATTGCACCCAAAAGTTCACAAGATAATGAACAGTCAGAGCATTTCTCGTGTTTGCACTTTCGCCGAATAGGAATTCTGGATAAACCATCTGCATTACCATGTTTGCTACCCTTTCTGTGCTGAATTTCAAAGTCATATGTATCTAATACAGCTAACCAACGGGCTATCATCCCTTCTGGTTCCTTGAAATTTTTAATCCATTTTAATGAAAAATGATCAGTTCTTAGCAGAAACCGTCTACCCCACAAATAGTGACGAAAGTATTTTACAAAGGTTACTACTGCTAGCAGTTCTCTGTATGTTGTACAATACTGACGCTGAGAACGACTCAGTGTTTTACTTGCATATGCTATTACTGTTTCAGTTCCGTTAACTACTTGAGATAACACAGCACCTATACCCGTCCCACTAGCATCTGTATCTAGAATAAACGGTGCATCACGTTCAGGATATGAAAGTATGGGAGATGTTGTAAGAAGATCTTTCAGTTTATTAAATGCTTCTTCACATTTATCAGTCCAAACAAATTTGGAGTTTTTCTGAGTCAGTGCAGTAAGAGGAGATGCAATAGTTGAAAAATCAGGTATGAACCGGCGATAATAAGAAGCTAACCCACAAAAACTTCTAACTTCAGTTACATTAGTTGGGCGAGTCCATTCTTTTACCGCTTGAACCTTACCAGGATCACACTTTATTCCTGTGTCAGAAACGACATGTCCCAAATAAGACACTTCCCGTCTAAACAGAGAGCATTTACTCGGTTTTAATTTAAGGTTTGCTTCACGAAATCGTTCAAAAACAATCCTTAAACGTTCAACCGTTTCATCAAATGTCTTACCAAACACTATCACATCATCTAAATATACAAGACACTGTTCCCAATGTAAACCTCTTAAAACCATCTCCATTAATCTTTCAAATGTAGCTGGGGCATTTGATAAACCAAAGCTCATTACATTGAACTCAAACAAACCCTTGTGAGTAGCAAAGGCGGTTTTCATTTTGTCTTGTTCTGCCATACCCACTTGAAAATAGCCACTAGCTAAGTCTAAGGTATTAAGCCATTTAGCACCAGCTAACGTATCAAGAGAATCATCTATTCTAGGTAAAGGGTAAGCATCTTTATGTGTACAATCGTTAAGTTTTCTATAGTCTACACAGAAGCGAGTACTACCATCTTTCTTTTTAACTAGGCATATTGGAGAAGACCATGGACTTTTGCTTGGCCTAATAATTTCTTCTTCCAACATTTTATTAATTTCTCTTTCAGCTATTTCTTTTTGTGCAATTGGTAGTCTCCGGGGAGGTAATTTAATAGGTTTATGATCACCAGTATCAATTGTATGCTGAACCAGGTCAGTACGCCCTAATTTACCATCTTCCCCAACAAATATATCCACATATTCCACAAGTAATGCCTCTACCTTCTCAGATTGCTCTTTGGTCAAGTGTTTTGTACTTCCAATAAACATTTCTTCTAAATGCTTTGGTAATGAGTTCCTTAAGGGTTTTAAGGTATTTACTGCATTTACAGGTAAGTAAGCAGTAGGGGCTTTTTGAACTACATCAGCTATTTCAAAGGTTGCTACTTTAAAACCTTTCTCTAGCTTAACTGGATTATCTCCCATGTTTAACAATGTCATCTTAACATCTTGGCACTTTGCTGTAACAATACATCTAGGCATCATTAAAGTACTATTCTCAACTAAAGTTACGAGAGGTTCCACGATTCCGTGTGACTCTCGAATCTCGTGCCTATCAAGTTTTCCTTTAATAATCAACTCGGATTGAGGTGGTACAGTAATTGTCTCAGCTATCCTCACATGGGATACATTGCTAGTATTAGATTTTTCATGATAAAGCCACACTTCGGTATTTTTCAATTTTAAAATCCCTTTTGAGATATCCAAGTTTGCTTTGTTTGACATAAGAAAGTCTAGCCCCAATATTCCTGAAAGGCCACCTAGGTTGGCTATTACCATATCATGTTGGAAAGTACGATTCCCCAAACTAATGGTAAAAGTAGCCTGTCCGTGCAACTTGAGTGGATCACCATCCGCTGTGCGTAAAATGTTATCACTCGGTTGCAGTTTGGGCTTTCCCTTTCCCATTTGTTCATAAATTTCTTTGGAAATCAATGTCACAGCTGAACCCGTGTCAACCAACATCTCAACTGGTTTTTCTACAACTTTAGCAATTAAAAACCAACATGTACTTCCAACAACATTTAATCTTAAAGTGGGCCTTTCAGAAATTTTGTCACACATTTTCTTCTGGGCTGAGCTTTTGGCCACAAGACCAACCCCTTCTAGTTTTCCTGATTTACTTTTACTACTTCCTTTTCAACATTATTTTTATTTTTGCAAAATCTCTGAATATGTCCCTTTTGATTACAAGCAAAGCAAACAATATTTGGATTTTGTGTTTTGTTTTCCCTCCATGGCTTTTTATTCATAGATAGTGTCATATCTTTCATTATGCCGATAGTTTTTGTAAGGGTTTCAATGGCTGAAGCTAATGCAGATACATTTGAATCTTTTTCTTTTGCATCTGTATTGGTTGAATCGTGTTTATTTGAATTCATTTTGACAGGGCACACAGTGTGTACTGGTTCTACCTCACTATCATACTTATTGACTGGCTTCCTGCTAGTCTGAGCCCCCTCAAAAGATTCAAATTCAATGGCTAACCCAATAGCTACATCTAGTGATTTAGGGTGGCAAAATTGAACATGTCTCTTTATTTCTAGTGACCCTAACTCACTAATAAACTGGTCAATTGTCATATCTTCTCTAGCTTTATGTGCAATATCTGGGAAGGCACGAACTGCCAGTCGCCTAAGTGCAAACCCAAATTCTGTAGCACTCTCGCCTTTTAATCTGCGCCTGTTTCGGAATTCACAGCGATATATCGCTTCGCGCTCCGAAGGGCAGAACCTGTTTGATAGAATGGACACTAACTCATCATAATTGGACAGTTGTGCACTGGACAGATCACCTAAAAGTCTTTGAGCTACACCCCTTAGACTAACTGATAATTGAATGGCTTTTTCTTCATTTGTCCAGTTATTCCATTTAGCTACCTGTTCAAAATGTTTGATGTAATCAGCCCACTCTACCCCTTTCCCATCAAATTTATCTGGTTCCTTTTCTCTTCTTCTTAATATCCCAGAGCCCATTTGACTACACACGTTCCCCCTATCGTTCAGCGAGCGCGGAGTATGCGAATATCTAACTGGCTGAGCACAGTGTTCTCTGGGTCTTTTTAGTGATTCCCTAACTAAACTAGGCGAACCAACAGAGTACTGCATTAAATCGTTATCAGTCGTTTTGAAAACGCTTTTCCCTTGTCTAGAGTGTGTCACGTGATCGTTACACACGTCATCGCCAAGTTCAACGTGAAAGTTACTAGCAGGTGCTCGTTCGAAATTTGAGAATAAGCCTGTGTGTTTACAAAACGTTTCATCATCACTGTTTGATACATCAAAGTTTACTTCATTTATTGTGCGTTTATTTTGAACGCAGCACGGAGATTTGTGTTCATTACAGCGTGGAAGATGCGGTGTTTCCCAATACATATCTGAAGATTGCCGCTCTTTTCTACTTGTAAAGTGCGAACGCGGGCGGGTGGCTACGTTCGGATTACGTTCACTATACTCGGCTCTACAGTTATTGTTAAAATCATCTGTTGAATTTGTAACAAATGCTTCACGGCCTCGACAGAATATTTCACGATCAGGAGCTAGTTCATATTCATCTTCGGATTCAGAGTGAACAATTTCGTGTTGTCGACACTGTGTCGGCCTAATTCTACGGGAGTTTATTTGTGTCATGTTTATTTCATTTGGATTAAAATCGACACTTTCATCACGCAAACGGATATTAGGTAAGTCGGACCTTGACACACCCAGTTCTGTTCTGATTTGCCGATCGGATCTAACACATTCGTTACCCGAATCTGCGTCCGTTCTCGGCGAAACCCATGACCATAAGCTGGTGCTCAAGTTTCCGAACAACTTTTTTACAGACATTTCATTAAAATAAAAACTTTTTAAACACGTAAAATGTCAAGATTTTTTTTTTTATTAATGGTAAAAACAATTATTTCTTTCTTATTTTCTACTGGAATCTACAGAAAATCGCGATTCTGACGCCAAACTGTAGCGGAACCACCGTTTATCTACGCCCGTGTCCTTGCCTATTATAAAAGGTGGCATTGCTACTTGTTAAGTTTCCAGGTATAAAGGGGTTCTGATTTCTGTAGATTCGTATTATCCTAGTAAATCCCTAACGTAATTCTAGCTAGGATAAAATAGCACAGTAGACAAATAACTTTAAAGGATAATTTATTTACATACAGGTCAATAAATATATGTTACATAATGATAAAATAAGTCAATATAGAATCCGCCCCCAAACCCACGTCTACCTACCAAGGTCGGTCCGTCGTCGTCTGCTGTCAGTTAGCCTCGGTATCGATAACGATGTTTCGTCGTTCGATCCCGTTTCGTCAAAGTTCGTAACGTCAAATTATTATGTCCGGTCTCGATACGACGATTCGTCTATCGAGCCCGTTCCCTATTTAATATTAAGTCAAGCTGTCATGTCGGGTCTCGAAACGTTATTCACAAAGTCGAGCCCGTATAGTCAATGTCATGTCGATCCCTAAGTCGTATTTAGTTTGTCTAACAGTCGTGTCCGGTCCCTCCCGCAGTCAAGTTCAGTCTGTCTGTCACCTGCGCTTGAACGCCGTTCAACGGCTTCGGGGGTCCGATCGTCGGTCTCCCTGCGCGTGGACATGACGTTTTTATAAAAATAGGCGAATTGAACAATTATTGGTACTTTTCGTAAATGTCCGGAAATTTACGAATTAGACAGAACTTGGTACGAATCGTAATATTTCAATAATAAAGTTGAAGCAAAACAATTTTATTGTCTTGAAATGAAAAAGTATTTAGTATTTGGTAATTAATGTACCCGGTATTATTTCTAGATTAAAATGAAGGAATAATTAGTATTTTTGGAAACTACTGGAGAGAATTTGGCAAACGCCGCAAAGAACAGAAACAACAATCGATTTGTCAGCTGCGAAAGGCATACATTGATCTACTGTCTTGTGCCAAAGTGAAACAAGGGACTCGCAAAGCAAGTCGGTGACTTTACATCTTTTGTGAGCTTTTGTTCCTGAAATGACATTAGGATTAAAATATTACGGCAACTTCTACTTCTCACTGTTGCTTACATCTCGGCGACTTGAACCATCATTTGTTGAAGAAAAGTTCAATTTAGACAACTAGATTAGGGCCTGCTATGTGAGTCCACTACAAATTTAAAGGATCCGTTTTTAATTTTGAAACAATCGTAATGGAATGGATGGAAAGATTTCAAACCATTTCCCAGCTTTAGGAATAGAATTGCCTTATTAACACAATTTACGATAAATACTATGTTCAATGTAGTACAGAGTCTTGGATTTGAACCCCAAGCCTTTGGGACCATAGTCATTTGCTTTACCACTAGACTATAGTCCATTCAAGCATTGAACAAAAATATCTTTGCAAATAATTTAGCTTGACTTGACGCAATAAAGAAATTATTTACAAGCAATTTTGAAATAACAAAAATACACTGGTACGGTTTCCTCCAGAAATTTATTTTCTAAGCCTAAGGGTATGCCTTCAAAGGTCCGAGAAGCTAGGTACATGTACCATACTACCATCGCTTGTACCAAAGTTTTCAATGTTAGGATCTCTTTTATGAATTATAGAAGATACTTTTTAACACTAAAACAAAAATTATATCTTAAAATTTGAGGTTACATATCTGTATCCTAAAAACAATTGAGGGTATGCAATTTCACCCTCTGGAAAAATCAATGTTTGTGTCGGATTGAAAAATTAACGGTTCAGAAACTAATATAATACTTACAAATAGTATGAAATGACAACTCCTGGGGTTAAGACTGCCATCAGTTATTCATCATAGCGAGCGAAGATAAACTAAAGTAAATGGAATATAGTTTACACCCATAATTCCACTTCCTGTTTAGCAGAGATAATTTTATACAGATGATTCAAAATGTCGGAAATAAAACATGGTCATGGTGATGTTGGATAAAGAAAGATAAAAAAAATAAATATATATAATGGTAGTATTTTATTAATTATTCTTTGGAATAAAATAACTTTAAAAAAACCAATTGTTGGTGGGGGAACAGTTTTAAATTTGGCTAAATGGAATAAATTATCACCAAATATTATTAATTAAAAAAAGAAGAAGTTCATTCTTAATGTTTAAGCAGGAAAATAATTTGGAATGAATGGTTGACAAATATGTTTAAAATGACTTTGGTACGAAATGTCCATGATACGTAACAACAGAAAATTACCAATGTTGCAAAATGACTGGGATGAAATTACTTTTGTATGAAATGTTCAATGTGGAAAAAAATCCCAAAAGGGATAAAAACACACACATTTTAAAACAAAGTTCTGATTTTCGCAAAACTTGTGGCACACGACACTACATGTTTGTTCATTTGTTAAATCTATAATATTAAAAGTATCTATTTACAAAATCAACCGAACGGCTGTTCTAAATTAATTTGATTAATTTTAGAATAGCCATTTAGTGTGATTTTATATATACCGGTACATGTTTACATGAAACACACTTTAATATTTTTATTTCTAAATGTACATACATTTATGTTTTAGAATGAAATAGTGCAAAACTTTGTTGATTGAGTGTATGTTTCTGTTGATTGGTGTTTATTTTTGCTTACAGGGAACATGTTCTTGAAATGTTTGACCATGCTTATGGCTCATACATGGTGAGTAATTCCAGATTTTCGTAACTAGTTGAGTAAAACTGACAAAAAATTAGTAGACATCCTACTTCCATTCTTGTAATTTATCAGGGGTTCTGGAATATGGTGGCCTGATGCGCAATGCATGGTTTTTAGACTTGGTCCACCACCAATTAAGTATTCCGACTAAGCCCAATGGCAAGTGGAAAAAAAAAGAAGATGACCTTTTAACCTATCGTTATTGCACTGGTTTTATATACGGTATACAATTTTTTATTTGGCAAGTAAATGCTCATTCATGGCAAGTGAATAATGAAATCCACTGGCCTCATTGCAAGGTAATATTTTTTAAATTCTAGAACCCTGAATTTATGTTTGTCATAAATGTAATATGTGTCTTTTTATTGTGGAATGCATATACCGTAACAATACAGGAGAAATTGTTTAAATATACCGTTGTATTGGAATGTGTATTTATTGGCAGTACATCGTTTTGTAGTTTCTTGTGTTGTCATAGGTAAGGTGATGCCTTGACTGACATTTATATTGCAGAAACACGCCTATCCTGCAGATGAGCTGATGCCTTTGAGTTGTAAAGGGAGATACCGCGGAACCAAACCAAGTCGAGGAGATGTGGATGACACACTAGGAAAGTAAGCTTTTTAGTTGGCCATTAATCACAGTTATAACAAGATTAATTTCAGTTGGTTTTGGTAGTTAATGACACTTTTAATTTCAGTATAATGTAAACTGTTTTTTTATTTACAATTTATAGCATGTTTTAAAAAATATATAAGTTGTAAATCAGGGCACAATATTTCAGGAGAACCGTGGTTCTGTTCTCGTGTGGGTCACGCAAAATTAAATCCATGAGAACCGCCAATGGGCTACGTGATGAACTGTTATGTGCTAATTTTAAAGTAGGTAGCCCACCGATTATGCCAATATAACACATAAACCGAATAATCGGTTACCTAGGTAAAAACCACGTGAACTGACATCTGGTTACCCCAAATTTTGAAATATTGTCCACGGTAAATCAAACTTGAAATAATAATACCTCTTTGGGCTCTATCATTAGGTTAATGGTTTTCGTTATTGTTTGTTTCAGTTTCACACTTACACTGATAGATTCCCTGGACAGTTTGGTGGTAAGTATGTTTGTACATTCTTTTTAGAATTCACTAAAGAAATCGGTGTGCACTAAACAAAGATTTTTAATAACAAAAATGTTTGAATTTTGTGTGTGTTGATTTGTACACTTTTATTCTGATATTTTGTACATAAGTTCTTGAGCTAATATTTACAATATGTGTTTTTGGCAATATTCAAATATATTAATTTTTAATTAAAAAACAAAAATGTTCATTGATGATTCACTTAGACTTGTTGTATGACCCAAGATTAGTACTTTGATATAAAACTTGCCAAACTTTTCCAAGGGTTAATGTTATAGTACTGTAGTTTTGTTTCAGTGGATGACTGCACAATATTGTGTTATTTCAGGTTCTGGGGAAACTGGATGAGTTTGATACGGCTGTACACAATGTTATCCGGGATGCCAAGTTTGATGCTGACGTCATTGTCTCAGTTTTTGAAACCAACATCAGAATTTTAGGGTAGGATTTTTTTTCTATTGGCAGTTTTCACTTTTGTACATATTGCTACTGAATTTTCAAATCATACAGTGTTAATCTTGTCCATCAAGCTGTCTATTGCTCTATTTCAGTTTTATACCATTCTGTCTGTCTATCTATCTATATCTTGAAATATGTACAGTTGTATGTAATGTTTATAAACCTTTCTTAATATTTAGGCCTTGCTATGTCCCTTAACTCTTTGCTTGCTGCTGAAAAGAGTGACCTACCTAGCCCTTGCCACTGGCAAAATAATGGAGAAAGTATTTTGTTTTCAATGATTTTAATTTTCAATATTTTAACAAATTAAAGTT
>JAULBQ010383214.1:0-34618 GCA_032355525.1 Pachydermia laevis
CGAGCGGTTGAGCGCCGGTATCTGCAGTCGGGTCTGTGTCCGATGCGTGGCCTGCACCAGCCTGCGACCAGGGGGAAGCACCGTATTTTGCGTCTACCCACCAGACTTCACCTGGCCCGGGCGGGCTGTTGTTGTCTTTGTTCACGCCGCCAGCACCCGGATTCCAGTCTTTCAGGACCGCATATACGGCTACATCTACTGCGAACGGCGGGCCGCTTTGCAGGCTTAACGTTAGGTCGGCATCAAGGATATTGGCGGCAGCCGGCACTGGCAGGTCGGCCCAGCGGTGCAGATTTCGAAACAATTCGAATTCGCCATAGGCCGGGTTGCGGCCGCGGCGACCGAGTCGCAGATGGGTCTGGCTAACCTGGTTCCATCCTTCCTTGAATGAACCGTCGAGATAACCCCGAATATCGTTGTCTTCCATGCCGGGATACTCTGCACTGCGCCGAAATGTATGGAGATAGCTGGCACGCTTGTCGTAGTCGAGAGCGGGCGTACCTGGATCGATCAGGTCCACCCGTAACACGCCACAGACGGATTCCTCTCCTTGCGATACATCGATAAAGGCATCAATGCCGACGCGTCGCCGGTCGTCGTCGGCTGCGGAATTGCACGCGCTCAACAGGTAGCACGTGAACCCAAGCATGAGTGTGATCCGAAGCCGTTTCATGGCTGGGCCTTATCCATTACTGCATCCAGCTGCTTGCGCTGCCGGGCATAAATCCAGCCGCCGGGGAGGGTGCTCAGCAAGCCGGAGATGAAAACGAGGATTGCTATCGTGAAAGTGGGGGCGCTGTCCATGACATCAAATCGGGAAAATAACACGACCAATCCTGCTTCACGTACGCCAAGGCCGCTTATCGACACCGGCAGTAATGCTGCAAACATGACGATAGGGACGAAAACGACGAAGTAAATAAATGACGGCGATTCGCCAATCAACAGGGCAGCGGCGAAAAACAGGATGACTCTTAGTATCTGGAATGACACTGCCAGGACCAGCGAAAGCGCGAGCAGCCCCGGCCGGGATTTGTAGCGGTCGAAACACAGGTAAACGTCGTCAATCCAGTGCTTGACCTTGTTGAGCAATGCGTTCGGCAAACTGCGCTCAAACAGTTTTCGCGTAAAGGGAATCATGAGCAGGAGCACGGCAACGATCAAGATAGCGAAGGCTACGAGTGCCGGCACCAACACCAGTGCCTGCAACTCCGGCGGGCCCAAAAGCAAGCCGGCGAAAATGACAAGCACAAGACTTAACAGTCCGAATACTCTGTCTGCAATGACAGACGCAAATGCTCCTGCCGCATCGTCGCTTGATCGGGCGAGGCCATAGACGCGAAGGGCTTCGACGCCGATGACGCCAGGCAAAGCCTGTCCGAGGAAGCTCGCCACGAATGTGATCTTAACAGTTTCAGAGATGGCCGCGTTTTCGTTGGTGCTGCGAAACAGCACATGCCAGCGGTAGGCAGACATGAGTCGCAAAAACAGGTCGATCGCGGTTAATACGACCAGCGTGGAAATGGATACGGCCGCAAGCGTTTTGCCGAGCTCACGGGTGTCGAGGTTGGTGACGATCAGTAAAATCAGACCAATAGAGACTGTCCCCCGAATCAGGGGCGATACGAACCGAGCATGGCCAGAGGCTTTTTTCATCGCATATCTCGCCCGATGGCCGCGCATCGGGCAACTATTCTAATTATTTTGCGTCTCCAGCCATTATTGGCCTGGATTTGCGGCATTAGCTAACCTGTGCGCCTACCCGATTTGCCATCCCACGACTGCCCATCTTTCCCTGAAGTGGCCGTTTTTTCTTCTGACTCCGGCATATTAACTCCCTTCACTACGGGAGGTGCCAAAATTACTTTGTCGCCCAACAACAGCACATCGAGACGGCTGTCCCTGAATGCCTGAATCGCTTCCTCAGCCGTGTTCACAATGGGCTCCTCATGAATATTGAAGCTTGTGTTCACCAGGCTTGGGATCCCTGTAATTCTGCGGTATTCCGCCAGGATCCTGTAGTAAGAAGGGTTGTCTTGCTCTCGAATCAGCTGCGGCCTGGCGGTGCCATCTACATGGCAAACAGCCGGCGACTGCGCTTTCATTTCTTCAGTGCAATTAAAGGTAACGGTCATGAACCGTGCAGTCTCATCCGCGCCCTCGATGTTTAGATAACAATTGTGCCGCTCTTCCCACAGTGTTACCGGGGCAAAGGGCATGAACTCGGTTCTGGACAGTCGGTCGTTCAACCATTTATTCACCGCAGGATCCGTGGTCTGGTACATGATAGTTCGGTTGCCAAGTGCTCGCGGACCGTATTCCATTGGACCCGAACATCGGGCAACGACCTTGCCCTCGGCCAGCAATTCCGCGATTGTGCGCTCGACGCTCTCAGGACAATCGATGGCACTGAGTCCTGCGTCCGCAATGGCGGCGTCTATGCTGTCGGGAGTCATGTCGCCTCCGAAATAGACATGATCGATGACATCGTGGGGCTTGTAACCGTCAGTATTCGAGTCGAGAAATAATGCGGCGCCGACGGCAAGACCGTCATCGCCCATTCCCGGGTGAACGAACATGTTTTTGACCGAGTCGAGTTCGTGAATGCGCTGGTTCAGTTTGACATTTGCAAACACGCCGCCCGCCAATGCGACGTTGGAGAATCCAGAGTCGCGAACCCAGTGATCACAAAATGCGCTGACCGATTCTTCCAGCAGCGACTGCACGCTGGCACTGAGATCTTCGTGTGAGAAGTCTTTCGGCAAAGCATTACCGAGTTTTTCGATTGCCGAATGATCGAAACATTTGCCGGTGTTGCGAACTTCTGCGCCGTCGTAACTGACGAAGCGTTTCAGGATATCCAGGTAGCGGGGTTGTCCGTATGCCGCGAGCCCTGTGATTTTGCCTTCATGCTTGTGCGCTTTGAACCCGCAAAGGTGGGTCACATAGGAATAGTAGTTGCCGACAGAATCGTAGCTGTCGAGTTTTTGCAGCTGTCGAAACTTGCCGTCCTTGACCGCGTAAACGCGCGAGCACTTGCCATCGCCCGCGCCGTCCTGGGTGATAACCGTTGCTTCGGCGAAACCGGCTGTGAAATAGGCGGAGGCGGCGTGGCAAAGGTGGTGATCGATGAATCGAACGGGCGCGGTAATGCCAAATTTCTTTTCGAGCCGGGCGGGAAGCTGTTGTCGGCGAGGTCTGGTCAACTGGGACTTGAGTCCGTAGTACATTTGCCTGGCGCTTTTGACATTGCCCATGATTCTGGAAAATGCCGAGCCAAGGGACAGGAATGCGTCTCTGAAACTGCCTTTCTTCTCGCGAAAATAGTCGCTGTATGGCACGGCATCGGGGCGCCAGAAGAGGTTCGATGTTGCAACGGCTACCAGATCTATATCAGCGGCCGTTACCTCGGCAATGCGCATGACCTCGGTAATGCTGAGGTTCGGGAACCCCATACTCATCTTGTTGCGGTCTAATCGCTCTTCGTTTACCGCTGCAACAACGCGTCCGTCTATGCTTATCGCTGCACCGCTCGTGAAACTATCTGTAATTCCCAGAATTATCATTGCTTTATAAGGTCCGTCTCTGTTTCAGAATCAAGGCGCTCATCGCCCTCCAACAGACAATTCTGCCAGACATGCGTTGTGGATGGGTTGCTGTATTTCACAAAGATAGTGAGAAGTGGGTCACATCGTTTCACGTGCCGGCGCTCACAGATCCGGCCGCCATTGCCAGGCTGGCTCTAAGGCTCTCGATCTGAGAGGCGCATTCCTCCGGGGCCCAGCCGAAAGCGCTGCAACCGTCCTCCGCAATTGAAAACGCGGCGTTCGGGTCGAACGCGAGGTTGCCGCGCCGAATCAGCAGATCCTCAAGTGATTGCGGCGCCTCGGTTTCAATCAACACTTTGGCTCGCCGAACTCGCTCGGATTGCTCGGGACACGAGTCCGGATGCAAATCATAGGCATTATTCGGCGGACGTTGTGGCAGCGGATGGCCAGCCAGATTGCCCTGTGGCTGCATTGCACTAACTATTCTTGCTATCGCCGCTTCAGCGGTACTTCTCGAGGTTGTGTATTTGACCCCGGACAGGCTGAAGAGGCCGCGCGGGCCGCCTTTCTGCTGATGATCCAGGAATACCGGGGTGTCCGAAAGAGTGTCCGTTCCTCCTTTTGCCGCCGGAAGCTGTCCGCCCAAGATCCTGATGATTTCATCAGGCCTTAACTCAAGCCCGGGAACCGCCTGGTTTATTTCGGACAACATGCTTTCGACCCGGCTTCGGTCCAGCTGCGAGGAGTCACCGCTGCCAATGGCCGCATGCCCTGTGCCAACGACCAATCGGCCGCCCAGCGAATGAGAAAAATAGACGCGTGCGTTCGGCGACGGTGCGGCAATGGCGACGGCGCCATCGGATAATGGCGGGCGGTCTATCAACAGGTTCCAGGCTAGCGACGGGTGAAACAGTTCAGGTCGCTCGGCGTCGAGGGTAGCGGACAGGGCCCGGGACTCCGGTCCAGCCGCGTTGATTACAATGTCTGCTTTGAATTCATGCTTGCGTTTCGTTACCTGATCGATTGCCGAAACACCGCTGGCGCGACCATTGGTCTGTAGTAGTGACGTTGCTTCCGTATAGTTGATTGCGGTGCCACCGGCGGCGCTCGCCCATCGAATAATCTCAATCTGAACGCGATGACAATCCGGCATGACTGCGTCAAACCAGACGGCGGCGCCCTTTAAGCCTTCGCTGCGGACCTGGGGAAACTGTCTGCGGGTTTCGTCGGCGTTGATTACGTAGCCATTCGGAATCTGCTGTGCCTTGTCCATTGCCCTGTTTCGGTGGCGTGATAGCCAGTCATTCATGCGCAATGCGATACCGAGCATCAGGCGGTTTTTCATCAGACCGCCGTACAGCGGCATGATGCATTTCAATGGTCGGGCGAATTCGGGGAAGGTCTGCAAAAACCATCGCCGTTCCGCAACGGACTCTTTAATTCTGGACAGGTGCATTGTTTGCAGGTATCGCAGTCCGCCATGCACAATTCGCAGGTTATTGAAGCTGGTGCCGCCGCCAAAATCGGCCTTCTCAAGCAGCAGGGGCTTCAGGCCAGCCTTGACCGCTTCGAGCATCAGCATCGCGCCGTAGATACCGCCGCCGACGATAATGACGTCGAAACTCGCTTGTGCAGCTCTATCCAGGTTGCGTGCGATGACCGGCATCTAGATCAGGCCCTGTTCCTTGTACCAGGCGGCAGTGCGGGCGAGACCGTCAGCCAGCGATACTTTCGGTTTATAGCCGAGCAGCTTTTGTGCTTTGTCAGTTGAAAACGCACGGTCGAGTTCGAAAAATTCAACTCTTCGCGGATAAAGCGGCGGGCTGACGTTGATCGCCCGGCAAAGAACATCGCACACGACCGACGCCCAGTAAACCGGCAAAAAGGGCACTCGCAGGCGCGGTGGTTTTTTGCCCAGCACGTCCGCGATGGCATCGGCCAGCTCTCGAATCGTCGTGTACTCAGGTCCTGCAATCGTAAATACTTCGCCGAGTGCCGCGTCTTGTTCTCCGGCCAGCATGAAGCCGTCAACCAGGTCATCAATGAAGGTCATGTGATAGAGAACGTCGCCTTTACCAATCATGACAAACTGGCCTTTCTGAATGGGTCTGAACAATTTTAGAAACCGCGTGTCGCCCGGGCCGTAGATGCCAACGGGGCGAACGACTGTTCCTGCCAGTTTGTCCCGAAAATATTCGAGCGCCAGAAGTTCACCGTCGAGCTTTGACTGCTGGTAATGATCACCCGGATTAAATCGATAGTCCTCCGCGGCCGGTGGGTCTTCAATTTCTCCCTGCACGCCAACAGTCGAGCAATGAATGAACTTGAGCACCTTGTTCTCGACTGATGCGTCAAGCAGGTTGCGGGTTGCTTCTACGTTCACTGCATGGAATTCGCCGTGGTCTGCGTGCTCCGATCGATAGGCGGCCGCGATGTGAAAGACCTTTTCGATGTCAGCGAAATTCGCGGCCACATCTTTCGCATCGCGAATGTCGACCACCCGGCATTCAACGCCGAGCTTTTCGAGCGCGCTTGTGTTGCTGCTTTCGCGGACAAATGCAACGACGTCGCTACCATCGCGAACCAAGCGTTCCGCCACTTTTCCACCGGTGAATCCGGTTGCCCCGGTTACGAGTATTTTGCCCACTGTTAACTGCCCTCCAGCCACATGCTTTTCCAACGATCAAATACGATTAAAGACCACAATATATGACTGTGGTTTGCGGCTCCCGAAAGATGTTCTTCTTTCAGGCGCCTGATCTGAGCGAACTCAAATAGCCCGTCGCCTTCAATGCGGGACTTGGCCGTCGCATTGTCGAGCATGGGTCGAAACTGTGTGCCCAGCCACTGCTTGACTGGAATGCTGAAGCCCTCTTTTGGCCGGTAGACGCAGCGATGCGGGATCTTGCGTGCGGCAACACTCTTGAGCACTGCCTTTGTCTCTCCGCGTCGGACCTTGTGCCGATCAGGCACGCTGAAAGCCATCTCCACCAGTTCCGGGTCCAGGAATGGAACGCGGGCTTCAAGTGATACAGCCATCGACATTCGATCGGTCTTGACCAGGCAGTTATCCACCAGGTAACTGCGCGTGTCTACGTACAGGCTTTGATTCAGCGGCTGCAGGTTTTTTGCTTTCGCATACAACGATTCGATGTGCGCGCCGGCGGGTCGTGTCATGTCCGATACGACATCGCGACTGAAGAAACCTGCGCGCATTGCCTCACCAAGGAATATTCTCCAGCGCGCATGACCCAGCCCCGCGGGCTGGGAGGCGCCTTCAATGAATCGCTTGGCCTTGTTAATAAGGCCCTTTTTCTCAGGCCGTGGCTTCATGTTGTTAAGGACAGACTCGACAAGACCTTTGCGGACGATGGCTGGCAGGCGGGCATATTGCCGCGCCTTATCATTCGCCAGGTAGGTTTCGTAACCGCCAAATAATTCGTCACCACCATCCCCGCTCAATGACACGGTGACTTTTTCACGTGCCAGTTTGGAAACCAGGTAGGTTGGAAATATAGAAAAATCGCCGATCGGGTCATCCATGAAGTGCATCAGATGATCAAACATGTCCGCGACCTGTGGCTTGATGACCTGCGTTGTGTGTGAAACGCCGAGGTGGTCCGCTACCTCTTTGGAATACGCCAACTCGTTGTAGGAAGGATCATCGAAGCCAATGCTGAAGGTCTGAGCGTCGCCCATTGCGGCCACTATCAATGAAGAATCGACGCCGCCACTGAGGAATGCGCCCAGCGGCACGTCCGATATCAGTTGTCGCTGAACGCACTCCGACAACTTGTTATCAATACGATCAGTCCATTCTGCGTAGGTCGGTGTTTCAGACTCACCATCAATCGGGATATCCCAGAAACAGATTGGTGTGAGGTCCGGTTGATCCAGCTCGATAACCAGCATGTGTCCTGGTTCGAGTTTGCGAATATCCTGGAACAGTGTCGCCGTGCCGGGGACGTATTCCCACGCGAAAAACTCGCCAAGTGCATTTACATCCAGGTTTCGCGGAACCCGGCCCGTGGATAACAGGGCCTTTATCTCGGATCCCCACACGACACAATCGTCCGAGGCGAAATAGAAGAGTGGTTTGATACCGAGGTGGTCGCGAGCCAGCAGCAGTCGACGTCGTCGCAAGTCGTGTAATGCGATCGCAAACATTCCATTCAGGCGTTCAAAGAATGTGTCGCCATATTCTTCATAGGCGTGGACGATCACTTCCGTGTCGCAATTCGTTTTAAAAGTGTGGCCGCAGCGGATCAGTTCGCTGCGCAGCTCTTTGAAGTTGTAGATTTCTCCGTTAAAGACGACGCGTATGCTGCCGTCTTCGTTGGCGATGGGCTGCGTACCACCGGCGAGATCGATAATCGCCAGTCGGCGCATTCCCAGTGCCACGCCATCAAGAATCTCCATGCCGTCTTCATCCGGGCCGCGATGCAGGATGGCGTTGCACATGGTCGCCAGCTCATTTTCAGTCGGTGTCGCCGACGGGTTGAATGATGCGATTCCGGCGATGCCGCACATCAGGACAGGAGCTCGAGCAGACGTTTCATCTTGCCGATGTAGGCGGGTCTGGAGTATTTGGATTCATACAGTCGCCTGGCACAATCGACCTTGCTGCTGGCAAGCGCTGGATTATCGAGTGCTTCGGTGATGCCGCGTGCCATATCGTCTATGTTGGGTTCCACCAGGAATGTATCTTCATCGGACAGCACCTGCGTGTGAGAGTAAATGCGCGTCGCAACCAACGGCTTGCCGCTGGCCAGCTGCTCGTACACTTTCAGCGGTGTGTTGGTGCCGGCCGAACGTGGCGATGTCAGCACATCGGCCAGATTATTATATTGTTTTGCCAGGCTTTGTGGGACGCGACCCGTGAACAGGACATTATCGTCGAGCCCGATCTCGCTGGCCAGTTCACGCATGGCAACGACCTGGTGTTCGTCACCGCCAACCATCAACAGGAAGGCGTCTGGAACTGTTTCGCGAACAATGTGAAATGCCGGGATCAACAAGTCGAGGCCCTGGTATCGCTCGAATGTGCCAGCGTAAATTACGATCTTTCTATTGGCTGGCAGTTCTGCAGCTATCTCCGCCGCTTCGTTGCCATTTGCCTTTTTGGCAAGCCGGACCGGATCAAAAATGGAGTTCTCGATCAGGAAGTGTTTGGGGTCGTCGCCGAGCAGGCCAATGACGTAGTCAGACAGGTCCGGACAAATTGTAATAACCGCATCCGCGGCTTTCAGGGATGAGTCTTCGAGGCTCTTGAAGATTTTCTTGATCAGCCGGGACTTAGTGAATTCGAAATTATCAAGTTGCTGCGGCAGGCTGGAATGCATGTCGTAAATCATCTTGAAACGAAAGATCGGCTTTAACCAGCGACAATAGAAGACAGCTTCTTCATGCGCATGCACAAAATCGTAGCGGCGCCGGAGAAGCATCGCGATAGTCCAGAAGATCATGAAAATATCGAGGAACAGCTTTAGTGCGGATGGTCCGGTCTTGACCTTTCCAAGCCAGTTGAATGCGGGTATACGAACAATTCGAACGCCCGGGATATCGACGTCTTCACCCTGGCCATATGTCAGCAGGTCCATCTCGACGCCAAGTTCTGACATTACAGACGACCGGTAGTAAACGCTAAAAGGCGTGCCGCGCGGGGTAAAGAAGGGTTGCGGGGCGATGACCAGCGCCTTCATTAGCCGAATTTCCGAAGTTGCATGGCAACCTGGTACTTGATGAAAGGGAGTAAACGCTCCAGTTCGCCAAATGACGTGCCAGATGCTTTGTCAGCGACAAGTGCCTTGCGGATATCATCAAATGGTCGTTTTCTGCTGATCTTGCGATCCAATATGAGGCCGAAACGACCTACGGCGGATACCTGTTCTTTGTAGGGCAGGGGGTCGCTGCCTGGCAGTATATTGATATTTTTTTCTGCAGCGGACGCGAATTCGGCGGGGGCAGGCCATAAGGACAGCCGCCCTGCGTTATCGCCGATGAAAAAATTCGGTCCATGGTCGCGTTGCAGGATGTCGCGAACAATCTGACCGCGCTTGCCGGTCCACTTTCCAAATCCCCATGGCAGGACGCAAAGTGCACCAGCCGATTGCACGGTGTCTATTACGCTCTGAATAGATTGGCCGTCTTCAATTTTTTCGGCGAAACCAAGCGCAAGAATCTCCAGGTTTTCTGCGGTCACGATTTGCCGGCCGGCAATGATGCTCAGTACCTGGCCCGAACTCGAGGTGGCAGTGATCGACTCACTCTCATCGTTTCTGACTATGCTCCAGTTCTGCCATTCTTGGTGCTCGTCACTGGCCGATTCCCGCAGCGCTTCATACCAATTGGTACCTGACGACTCGGTCAATAAAATGGCCGCGTTGAACTTGTCGCCGGCATCCCGCATTTCGAGCGCGCGACGGAAATTCTCGTACGCGCAGCCAAGAAACTCCGGTATGTCGAAGCAGTCGTGTATGTGGACGTGGGCGTCCAATATGGTGATGTCTGATTGCAAGGTTGGGTCTTTGCCTGATTTCGTCCGACTTGACGAAATTATCATGGAAGTTATTGATTTTTTTTGGAAACTTGCTAGCCACCAATTATGCCATTTTTGGTCAGCGCTCGAAAAGCGCTAAACTGTGAACTGGTTCACACTATAGCGGCACTGCGCGCCGATATCCGGGTTTGTTGACCCAATCAGGGCTGACCCTGCATCGCCGCTCACAAGTTGACTAAGTCGGTTATTGTGAAGTACTCAGTAAGACCTTTTGCCATTCTGCTATACAATGCGCATCTTTCCCGGCCACGTAAGTGAAACCTGATTTATGTTCCTCTCGATAGTCGTTCCTTTGTACAACGAAGAAGACAGCGTTAAGGCGATGTTTGAGGCGATTCATTCCGCCATGGAAAATTTCGACAAGAGCTATGAGATAATTTTTGTCGACGATGGCAGCAGCGACCAGACCTTCGAGCTCGCAGGAAAAATCGCTGCAGATTACCCGAACTTGCGGGTTTTGAAGTTCCGCCGAAATTACGGACAGACGCCTGCGATGGCGGCCGGAATTGATTATGCGTCGGGCGAGGTCATTGTGACGATGGACGGTGACTTGCAAAACGATCCACGGGATATCGCCGAATTGGTTGGATATCTGGACAAGGGTTACGATATTGCAGTGGGCTGGCGATTTAACCGTCAGGACAAGCTCATAACGCGCAAGATTCCATCCGTTATAGCGAACTGGATCATAGGCAGAATAACCGGGGTTCCGATCAAGGATAATGGTTGCTCACTCAAGGCGTATCGTTCCAAGGTCATAAAAAACGTACCGTTGTATTCCGACATGCATCGTTTTATCCCTGCAATGGCGTCGCTCGCAGGCTCCCGGGTTGCAGAAGTAAAGGTCAGACATCACGCCCGGCAATTCGGCGAATCGAAATACGGTCTCGGCAGGGTGTACAAGGTTCTTGTTGACCTGCTCTCAGTCAAGACCATCGTATCGTTTTCCAACAGACCATTGGTGTGGTTTACGCTTTTATCCATACCATTCCTGTTTGTTTCTATTGCTTGCATCATAAGCAGCATATGGGGGGTAGCTTCAGGTGATGGCATGTCCCTGACGCTGGCGGGAACCGGGATACTGCTTGGCAGCCTGAGTGCTTTCCTGATGTTAAACGGGGCTTTGGCGGAACTGGTGTGCAAAACCGGGGATGTAGAGTTCGGTGCGCTGGCAAGGCTGACGATGACCGTCGAAAAATAAATTGATTTAAGGATTGAGACGAAAACCTGATGAGTAGCAAAATTAAACTGTCCGTAGTAATCCCTGTATTGCAGCGGACTGACAATCTTGAAGAATTATTCGCTGGCTACGATAGCGCCCTTGATACGTTGTCGCTGAGCCACGAAGTTATTTTTGTTGTCGATGGCGGTGGCAGAGACGCGTTCGAGCAACTGAAGGTGCTGAAAGGAGATAGCAAAAAGTTTTCTATCGTCCTGCTGGCAAAACATTTCGGCGAGTCAACTGCACTGATGGCGGGTTTTGGCCAGGCGAAGGGCGACTTGATATTGACGTTGCCGGCGTATCACCAGATCGAGCCGGAGTCTCTCGGTGTGCTGTTTGACTCGATTGATGACTGCGATATGGCGATAGCACGCCGTTGGCCCAGGGCAGGCGGTACATTCGAAAAGATTCGCCGGCGCACATTTCACTACTTGCTGAAGTGGTTAAGCGGCGAGGAATATCATGACCTCGGGTGTGGTGTTCGATTATTCAAGCGAAAATTGGTGGATGAAATTCATTTATACGGCGATCAGCACCGGTTTTTCCCGGTATTGGCCAGGCGTCAGGGCTTCAAGGTTATGGAAGTTGACGTAAAACAGTCTTCGCAAGACAACTTCAGGGGGCGATATCGACTGCGTGAGTATCTGCATCGATTGCTCGATATTGTTACGATATTTTTCCTGGTTCGATTCACCAAAAAGCCACTACGTTTTTTCGGCATGCTGGGAAGTATCGCTGCGGCACTCGGGGCACTGGTGGTCATGACGCTGGTTCTGCAACGCATGTTCTTTGGCGTGGCCCTGGCAGACAGACCAGCGTTGCTGCTCGGGTCGTTGTTGCTGGTGCTTGGAGTGCAAATATTCGCTTTGGGCCTTATCGGCGAGCTGATTATTTTCACCCATGCCGGCCACATAAAAGAGTACACGGTTGAAACTGTAGTCAACTAGCGGATGGAGAAGCTTGTCAGTGAGCATTCATAAAGCGCTATTGCCTGGCTTCATCACTGCTGTCGTGCTGCTGTCCGTTTCATTCCATTTTTTGCGCTCGCATTATATTGAGGGCAGGGTTTCGGATGCTTCCCTGGATAATTCCGGCCTGTTCCTACAGGCGAACATGGCACTGGACATTGAACCGCGCGAAAGTCTGATTATCCTGTTCGGTGATTCTCGCGTAGCTCAGTGGGACCCATTACCCTCTGTTCCGGAAGCGCTGATTGTCAATCGTGGAATCGCCGGCGAAACAACTTCGCAGATGATCAAACGCTTTGACTCCGACGTGCTGGGCTTGCGGCCAACGACGGTGGTCATCCAGGCCGGCATCAATGATCTTGTGATTGCCGGACTGCAACCGGCGAGCGCTGCGGAGATAATCGCGCGCGTACTTCGCAATATTGAATCATTCGTTAAACGGGCATCCGATGTGCGGATTAATGTTGTAGTCCTGACCATCATCCCGCCAGCTAATCCGCCGTGGTATCGGAAACCGGTGTGGTCAAAGAAGATTCCGAGGTACGTCGAGGAGGTAAATTCCGCCATTCAAGCACTGTCGCAACGCTACCCGGTCACTATCCTGGATGCAGGGCAGATTTTGCATCATGGATCGCCGGGGTTTAACAGCGACTACGCAGTCGATACCTTGCACATAAACGAGAAGGCGTATCGGCGGATCAATGTCGAGCTGATGCCACTGTTGTTGTCCAACAATGCTATTTAACAGCTCAATATTCTTCGCCTTCTTCACCATATTCTATGTGGTCTATTTGTTGTTGGGCAAAAAGATCCGGTATCAAAATTTTCTGATACTGGTCAGCAGTTACGTTTTTTATGGATGGTGGGACGAGCGGTTCTTGCTGCTGATTGCTTTGTCCACCACAACGGATTACCTGGCGGGCATAGGCGCTCGCGGCTACAAGCTGACAATCTCCCATCTCGGATTATCGGTCGGGTTCTTGATTGTCGTCACTGCCGGTTTGGGTCTTCTGGACTGGCAGGGTAATACGATGGTTCTCGTGGGCGGCTTGTCATTCGCAGTCGCTACCGTTGCAGTCGTCATGATTCTTGGAAGGCTTGAGGAACAAGCCAGGCGAAAAGCGTACCTGGTTACGTCTCTTGTCGTAAATCTTGGCGTCCTGGGTTTCTTCAAGTATTTCAATTTTTTCGCCGAGTCGTTACGTCAAGGTGCGATGTCATTCGGCATGGAGATTGACGCCACGACTTTAAATATTGTTTTACCCGTTGGCATCTCGTTTTATACGTTCCAGACCCTCAGCTATACACTGGATTGCTACAGGGAAAAACTTAAGCCGACTGATCAGTTTCTCGAGCATGCGGCATTCGTTGCATTTTTCCCGCAGCTGGTCGCGGGCCCTATCGAACGAGCACGAAACCTGCTGCCCCAGTTCAGCCTTCCGCGAATTATCACATTGGATAAAGTGAAAAGCGGGGCGGCGCTATTCGTCTGGGGTATGTACAAGAAAGTCGTTATCGCCGACAACATCGCGCCGATCGCGGACAGGATTTTCTCGGATCCATCGGCATTTAGCAGTGGTGAAATACTCGTCGGCGTACTGGCGTTTACCTTCCAGATATTTTGTGACTTCTCAGGCTATTCGGACATGGCGAGGGGACTCGCTCGGGTAATGGGCTTTGAGCTGATGTTGAATTTCAATATTCCATACATCGCCAGATCCCCCTCGGAATTTTGGCGGCGGTGGCATATCAGCCTGTCAACCTGGCTGCGGGACTATCTCTATATTGGATTGGGCGGAAACCAGAGCGGCACGCTTAAGACCTACAGAAATCTGGCATTGACGATGTTGCTCGGAGGCCTGTGGCATGGCGCTTCCTGGACATTTGTCGCCTGGGGCGCATTCCATGGCGCCATCCTGGTGATCTACCGTCTTCTGGACATCGACCAACTGCTTGATGTCAGGAACCGGTCGCGACTGGCAACGGTCGCAACCAATATCGTTTCATGGTCCGTGATGTTCATTCTTACGATGATCGGCTGGGTGTTGTTCCGGGCAGTTACGTTTGGCGATGCTCAGTCGGTTCTTGCAGGCATTTTCGCGAACACTCAATGGACAAGCCCGACCTGGGCGACGTTGGCCTTTTATGTCTGGCCAATGCTTGCAATACAGGCCTTGCAGGTGACGTCCGGGAAGCTCGAAATTTTCTTCGAATTGCCGCGGCTTGCAAGACTGAATATCGCCCTGTTTCTGCTTCTCGGCATACTGTTGCTAAGTGCACCGCCCGGTCAGGAGTTTATTTACTTTGACTTCTAAACCGACATACGCTTCAAGACCTGGCCGGTTGGCATTTCGGGTGCTCGTAACGATTGCCTACGCACTGGTGTTTGCGGAATTCTTTACGCGCGTATTTTCACCACAGCCAATGATGCCGCGATTCGTAACAGGTTCGAACTACGGGGTCAGGGCCAACATTGCAGACGCGACCTACCGGCAAAAGACTGAAGAAGTGTCCGTGGAAATCCGAATTAACTCGCAAGGTTTCCGTTCTGACACAGTTTATGCCCCGCATCCGGAAGAGGGCGTCTGTAGAATCGCGATTTTCGGAGACTCGTTTTTCATGGGCTACGAAACGGAAATCGAGGATAGCTTTGCGGGTCAACTCGTGACGAAGCTTGCAAGCCGAAACGTCAGATCGGAGGTCGTAAACTTCGCTGTGAGCGGCTTCGGTACTGCAGAAGACCTGGTCGTGCTGGAAGCGCAGGGGCTGTCGTTTAATCCGGATGTCATTATTTTCGAATGGCAGGAAACCGATTTCGGTGACAACGTAAGGTCTGATCTTTATAAACTGAATGACGGCGTACTGGTTCGCGCAGCAGATACCTACCTTCCGGCGATCGAAGTACGTGATTCTCTGATGCAATACAGTCTGTATCGATGGCTGATATCCAATAGCCAGTTCTACAGCGCGATTCGCGAAGCGACTGCGGGTATGGTTAAAGACCTGTTGTTATTGAGCGCTGCCAGTGATCAAGACAACAAGTCGAAACCGGAAAGGGCCGATGCCAAGCGAGAATCAGGTCAACCTTCGTACAGAAACCGATTGTCAGTTGCGCTACTCCTTAGGGCCTTCGAGCTGTCCAGCGAACGAGGTATTGCATTCGCAGTCGTTGACGTACCCAGGCGTCTCAGCAGAATTCGTTTCGTGCCATCGATCGACAAGATTAAGGAGATGCTGCCAGCCGATCTTACTGTTGTGAGCCCGTTGGAGGCATTCCTGGAAAACGCGGATCCCGACACGAAAATCTACTATGAAAAGGGCGCCGGGCATCTGACCCCATTGGGAAACAGCCTGCTCGCCGACAGCGTAAAACGGATTTTCGGGAATGAGGACGTCACCGGGAAGTGCCGCTTTACGACATCTATTCCTGAATAATGAGGTGTTGCATCGTCGCCATGTTCGGCAGTGTGGTTTCGCCACCGCCTGGAAACACGACCTTAATGTCGACAAAATCATTATCCCCAACGCCGAGGCTGATTCGCGGATCACTTTGCGATAAGTAACCGTCCTGGCTTCGAACTTCTCGCCAGGTGATGAGTTCGGCGGCGTTATTCAGCTGACCCGCCTTGTAAACGTAAACGCGGGATCCGAAGGCACCTGCCTGTCCATTGCTTCTGCTCAGCGAAACCTGCATCCAGCGATTCGGACCTGAGTAGTCATTGCGGACCAGGATGTTGAAGCTTCGCTTTTGCGCATAAAAGAAGTCCACGTCACCGTCATTTTCGATGTCTGCGAATGCGACGGATCGCGGATCATTGACAGTTCCTAATGCTATGCCGGGACCTTGAGTGAACGTGCCGCTGCCATTATTCAAGTAAACGAAGTTGGCGCCGGGAAAGACGATGTCGATATCCCCATCGAGGTCGAGGTCGGCGAAACCGCCCATGTACGGAATTGCCGGTCCGGTTAACGATGCCGAATGGGTAAACGTACCGTCCTGATCAGAGATATATAACTCGTCATCGAGCAGGACATCAAGATGGCCGTCATTGTTCACATCGGCAAAGCTGATGCCGTCTTGCGCAATGTGACTAATTCCAATGTTGGCGGGGGCGATCAATTCGAACCCTGTGCCGGACACGTTACGCAAGATGACGACATCGCCGTTTCGATTTGCAGTAAACAAATCGATATCGCCATCGTTGTCGTAGTCTACGTCGGTTAGCCCTTGCCCGGACGGTGCGCTAAATAGGGGCTCCATATCGATGGTCGTGAAAACAGCATTCCCCTCATTGCGATAAAACTCGTTGCGTTCTGCGCTCGGATCACCAGAGCCCAGGAAACCATTGATGGCGACGAGATCAAGGTCACCGTCGAGATCCATGTCGAATGCAGCTACTCCACGAGTCGGCCATAGTCTCGCAGGCAATCCGGCGGCAAGTGTGCTGTCTGTAAACACACCGCTGCCATTATTCAGATACAAGTTGTTCTGGTCGAAAGAGCCATTGTAAAGGTCGAAATCACCGTCGTTGTCGAAGTCGGCAAAGACGCTGCCGTGGCTGCCGCTGTCAAAGTCGTCGATGCCGCGTGCGGACGCTTCTTCGCTGAACTGGGCGCCGTCGGTGTTCTTGTACAACAGGTCGGGCATGTCGCCAAATGTCGTTTCATTCATCGTCACATAGAAGTCAGGCAATCCACTGTTGTCGATATCTGCGAACTGAATTCCATGCCCGCCAAAATGAGAGGGGCCGCCAGTACCGGACGAAGACGTAATGTCAGTAAACGCGAGATCGGGGGCCTGGCCTGGTGTTGCGATAATTCTCATAGGTGACCCGCTTTCCCGGCTGCTGATCCACAGGTTCACACCGTTAGGCGCCATGGCGATGCCGTAGTCATTGGCGGGGTCAGCGATGAGCTGATTGAAAACATCCGTGATATCGATCTGAATGTCATTACCGCGATCCGACGTGGACACATTGAAACTGGTCGTGGCAGGGCCGAGCGATGGTTTGCTGTTGTCTGTCAGGCTCAGCTCTTGCCAGTTTCCTAACACCTTGTGGACAGTTACGATGCCGCTACGCTTCACGTCGTCTGCGCTAATGATCAATTGCGCCGAAGAAGCCATTGTACCAGCGGGAAATGATGACAGGTCAAAGCGAACGAAGGTGGTGCCATTGCCCCACGATTGAACGCGAACGAGTGCATCAGAGCCAAAATTTGTGTTGGCGCCACCGGCAGTGCTGTCACGCACAAACGTATCCTGACTGGCATCAAACGATTGCGGAACCGACGAATCCAACACAGTGACTGTAAGTTCATCAGTGCGCTGCAATTCAGAGTCGTCCGCGGTAAGGCGAAGGACGTAGGTGCCGTCTGTGTCGAAACTCACGTCGCTGACGGGGTTCATGCTGTCGTCAAAGTCTACGCTGCCGGGTCCTGAAATTTTCGACCACGATGCAGTGGTCGTTGCCGGTGGGTTTGGCAGTCCGTCGTCCGACAGCGAGCCGGTGAGTGCAATCACTGTATTGAAGGCGATGCTGAAGTCGGCACCCGCATCGACAGTTGGCGGCTGGTTGACGTTCGGATCGACTACGTCAATCGACAGCGTGTCGCTTGCTGTGAGTTCAGAATCATCGGCCGTGAGGCGAACTTGATATAGCCCAGGCGAGGTAAAACTGACGCTCGTATTCAGATTACTCTGATTACCAAAACTGACAGTGTCCGGACCGCTCAACAGATCCCATGAGACAGTAGTCTGGCCGGGCGGCGTGGGCAGGCCGTCATCATTCACGCTGCCGGACAAACTGGCGTCGGCGGGCATGAATATCGTCTGGTTGCCGCCGGCGTTCACCTGTGGCGCGGTATTTCCGGGAGGACCTCCAGGCGTGGCGATGACCTGCATGGGTGATCCGCTTTCACGGCTGTCGATCCAGATGTTTGCGCCGCTTTGCGACAATGCGAATCCAAAGTTGTTTCCAGGGTCGGAGTGCAATTGATTGAAAAGTTCGGTGGCATCAACCTGAACTGTTTTGCCATTGTCTGAGGATGTGATCTCAAAGCTATTTATTACGGGGCCTAAAGCGGGTTGATTGTTTTCCGTTATGCCTGATTCAGTCCAGTTGCCCAGCACTTTTCGTATAGAAATGACTCCAGCAGTCTTCACCGAATCAATGCTGAATTCGAGTTGTGCCGATGACGCCATTACGCCTGCCGGAAACGAGTCGAGATCGAAGTAGGCAAACCCGGTGCTGTCGCCCCAGGGTTGAATGCGCACGACGGCCTCCGCTCCGAAATTCGTATTTCCTGATGTAAATCGAGTGAAGCTGTCGCGGACTACTGCGAAGGTCTGTTCGGACGAGGGTTCGATTACCGTAATGACAACGTCGTCGCTGCTTTGCAGGACGCTGTCATCACCGGTCAGCCGTAATACATACACGCCAGTCGTGTCGAAGCTGACATTCGTCCCTGGATCGCCCGTATTCGACAATGTAACTGTTCCCGGGCCCGATACAATCGACCACAAAGCAGTCACGCTTGACGGTGGGGTTGGGAGTCCGTCGTCCGACACTGAGCCGCCCAGCGCTAACGTATTGGACACCGCGACACTGAAATCGCTTCCGGCATTGACCTGTGGCGCGCTATTGGTCGGCGGGCCTCCCGGTGTCGCGATTATCTGCATGGGTGACCCGCTTTCGCGACTGTCGATCCAGATATTGGTGCCGTTTTGCGTCATCGCGAATCCGTGGTTATTGCCAGGATCGAGATGCAATTGATTGAACAAATCCGTTATGTCTACCGTGACAGATTGTCCGTTGTCGGCGCTGGTAACGGCGAAGCTGGTTACGGCAGGACCCAAAGGCGGCTGGTTGTTCTCGGTGATGCTCAGCTCTGCCCAGTTCCCAAGCACCTTGTGGATGCTGACGGTACCGTTGGTTCTTACAGAATCAGTGCTAAAAACCAATTGCGCAGATTGGGCTGCCACACCGGCAGGAAAAGAGGACAGATCGAAGTAAGCAAAGCCGGTACTGTCGCCCCAGGGTTGAATCCGGACGATAGATGCAGTTCCAAAGTTCGTGTTGCCAGACGTAAATCGGGTGAAACTGTCGCGGATGACCTCAATGGATACCGGCGCGGTACTTTGCGCGCTGCTTTGAACAATCACGGTGGCTTTGTTTGACGTTTGGCCATCGGTGTCATCGACACGATAGGTGATGGTATCGATACTGTTTGCGGGTCCTGAGTGTTCGTAAACAATCTCACCGGTATTGTCGTTGACTGTCGCGATCCCATTCGAGGCAAACGGAGCCGTCAGGACTACTGAGTCAAGTCGAAATCCGACATCGTCAATGTCGTTGTTCAATACTCCGATAGTGACGGTGCCACCGTCCGCCACAGACGCGAAATCACCGTTAGCAACCGGCAAGAAATTGCCTCCGCCACAGGTCGGTGTATCAAGGCGAACGCTGTCCACCGTAATCAGGCCAGCCGGATCCTTAACCGACAATGCAACTTCCCAGAAATAATTTTCGCCGTCACAGCCTTCCGGTGAAATTACTGCCTGGGTCTGGCAACCTTGCAGCGGCGGGCCGCCATGGAAATGTGTGTTGTGATGCAATCGCACAGACCATTCGCATTCCATGCTCGAGAGTGGCTGCTCGTTGTCGCTTATGTCTGCGATCAAGTCGTATGTGGTGTCCGATGTCAGCGGGTAGAGCGTGCCATCGACCGGTGAAATAATGCTAACGGTCGGTGGCGTATTGTTAGGAGATATCACTACCGAGGCGGTGTCCACTCCACCGTCGGCATCTGTCACGGTTAGTACAACATCGTAAGATTGAATTCCTGCCGGATTGTATGTGTGTTGAGGCGTTGCCGAAGAGGAGGCAGCGCCATCGCCGAAATCCCAGGAAAAGCTCAGTGAGGTTCCTTCGGGATCCATCGAGGCACTCGCATCGAAGTTTGTTGTCAACGGTGCGGGACCAAAAACCGGGCCCGCGACAAGGCTGGCTTGAGGCGGAAAGTTTCCATTGGGCGCGTAGTCCAGTCTCTTTACCGCGGCGGTCCATGGAATGAAATACACACCTCCGTCTACCGGACTGCTTGTAAGGTGAACGACACCACCGATTTCTGCGTCGTCGCTGAATTCCTGAACCGAAACAGGATTATTCGATTGATCGAAAACCAGTCGCCGAATCCATTCGCCGGTGTAATCCCCAAAAAAATAGTTGCCAGCAAACTCTGCCGGCAGGTCGGTGCCCTGGTAGATAAATCCGCCGGTTACGGCTGAGCCAAGAAACGGGACGCCCTGGATGGGGGAAGCGGGGTCATCGATATCGTAGTCGCTTGCTATGCCACCTGCATCAAACCCTTTTGACTTAGTTGTCGCACTTTGATGCAGCCACGCGAGGGTCGGCCTGGTATGCATGTGTGCCGGTGTCCCTGGATCGATCTGAATCTGGGCGTCACAGGGATTTGGAAAATCGAGCGTGTTTGTTGTTTCCTGCACCAATAAGTCGTCGAACTGAAAAAACTCTTCCGTACACCCGCCAATACTAAACAACGGATTTGGCGCGAAGACGTTGTCGAGCCGGCCATTGCCAAAACTACTGCCAGCAAACAGATTCATGCCTTCATAAATCGGCCAGCCAAAATTCTGCCCGGCGCTCTCAACAATATTTATTTCTTCCCAGGCATTCCGTCCAACATCACCGATGATAAGCGTGCCCGGGCTCGCATTTCCTTGCGAGTGACTCCCGGAGTCCGGCCACAAGCTGGCGCGATACGGGTTGCGAAGTCCAAGCGCCCAGACTTTCGAGCGCGCCGCATCCGGGCCTGCGGCATCGAAAAACGGGTTATCGGGTAGTCCTTCACCAGTGTCGGGATCGATTCTCAATACTTTGCCGCTTAGCGAGTCGATCATTTGTGCCCGGCTGGCGCCAACATCCTGTTGAGCGTCGATGATGCCATCGGCCAGCGCCTGAATGGTGTAGCTCTTGTCATCGCCAATAGTGCTGGAGCTGCCGGTGTCATTGGCAGATCTTGAACCGTCACCTGTGGTGACTAACAACGATCCATCTGTGCCAAAGACCAGTGACCCCGCTACGTGTGATCGTGATGTGCTCGGTATGCCGGTGCTGGCGGTTGATCCAACCAGTACCTTTCTGCTGCTCGGATCAAAGGACGTGGCGTGGCTATAGTCCGAATCTCCCGACGGCAGCAATGCCTGGTAGCGAGTGACTCTGCCGATGGTTGCATCAAAATACTGATCGACTGCCGGGTCATAACCGGCACCGCATATCGATGGTCCGGATCCAGACAAGGGTTCGGTACAGTGGATGAGATGATGTCTGTCAACGAGATACAGCAGGTAAACGAAACCGTTCTCGGAAAAGTCCGGATCCAGCTCGAAACCCAGGAAACCATGGTCATGCCACGCGCCGACTTCGTCGGATATGGCCAGAAACGGGTTTGGAACAGGATTCGATTCGTCAATGATCCAGATCTGGCCACCTCGTTCCCACACCCATATTCGGCCATTGTCCTGGAAGGTAATGCCAACGGCCTCTGCCCAGGCGCCGCCATCCGGGCGCGTCAAGCCGGATTCGATGAATCCCAGCGGATGGTGAGCGAATGCGTCGCAGGCAATGAGCAACGACAAAGAAGCGATCAACCTGTAACGGGCTGATGTTGTGCTAAAAAACCTCTCTATTTCGCTGAGAAAACGACTGCTTTGAATGGTAGATGCGCATTGACTTAACAGTTCATTGCTCACGGTGCGGTTCGCGCGGAATTAATAGTTGAGGCAAGCAGAATGGTCATGCCCCGGACTCGTTGCTGCTGTGCTGAATCGTTAATTCGATTGGTGGTCTCCGACAAATCGTTGTCCAAATCAAAGGGGCTGTGTGCAGACTGGGATGCGTAGTACATAGAAAACGGAACGTTGGTCCCCGCATTGATGTTTGTTTGATGGTGGTTGTCGACAAAATCAATTTCGCTGTCGGGGTCGCTGGTCCCGGCAGTTGTGTTGGATCCCTTTAGATAAAAATCGCCGCTAAGATGTTGTTTGCCGACCGATGCAGTAACGTATCCCGCGCACTTCGCGGCTGCTGTGTGGGCATCCATAAAGCTGATGCCTTCATTCGCCAGCCGTTCGATATTCGGCATATCGATTAGTGATTGGACGTTGTAGGTTTGAATATCTCCCCAGCCCATATCGTCAGCGTAGAAAAACAGGACATTGGGTGTACCAGCGATGGCCGAACTGACGCTTACGTTCGCCTGTGCGATATTTGATGTGGAACCGCTACTGTCGAGCAAGGAATAGGAAAAACTGTCGCTGCCAGAGAACCCGGTATTCGGAATAAACTCAAAAGTTCCGTCACCTATCCAGCCAAGTTTTCCATTCGCAGGCGAAGACATTAGTTGGGCGGTGGTCGGCGGTTGCCCGGGTGAGTCAGTACCATTGCCGTTGTCGGTCAGAACGTCACCGTTAAGCATCGTGTCCGCAAGCGTAGTGAAATTATCACCAACCGTATTTAGCATTGACGTGGATGATCCGGTACTGATGGTCATTGGTGAACCACTTTCACGGCTGCTGATCCACAGATTGACGTTGCCTCTATTCAGCGCGATGCCGAAGTTGTTGGACGGATCTGCGAGCAGCTGATTGAACAGGGCAGTGATATCGACCGGAACAGTTTGTCCGGAGTTTGCCGAGGTGACGTTAAAACTCGCTACAACCGGGCCCAATGCAGGCTTGTTGCCGTGTGTCAGGGCCAGTTCATCCCAGCTACCGAGCACCTTGTGAACGGTGACGTTGCCACCGAGTTTCACTGTATCGACGTGGATCTCCAGGACGGCAGAGCCAACAGCGCTGCCTGACGCGTACGAAGAAAGGTCGAAGCGGACAAAACCTGTGCTGTTGCCCCAATTCTGAACCCTGACCAGGGTCGCAGAGCCGTAGTTGGTATTGCGCGAATTATCGCGGGTGAAGCTGTCTTGTGCTGCAGAGAAAGATTGCTGGGAAGACGGCTCGACAACCGTGACCGTCACATTATCGCTGTGCTGAAACTCACCGTCGTTAGCGGTCAGGCGTAATACGTAACTTCCTGCTGTATCGAAGCTCACGCTACTGGATGGATTCGCAGCGTTGTTGAAGCTCGCAATACCCGGACCGGAGACCTTCGTCCAGGTGGCCGATGTCGTAGCTGGCGGATTGGGTAAACCGTCATCCGATACAGTGCCATTGAGCGATACCGACCCAGTGACGGTGACGCTTAGATCGCTGCCGGCGTTGGCGACAGGGGCAGCATTGGATACTGGGCCGCCAGCGTCAGCGACGACCTGCATCGGTGAACCTCCTTCGCGGCTGTTGATCCACAAATTGACATTTTGCGGTGTCAGAGCGATGCCAAAGTCGTTTGCCCGATCCGAGAGCAACTGGTTGAAGAGCGCTGTAACGTCGACTTGAACCGTTTTTCCATTATTCGCCGAGGTAACACTGAAATTCGTCACTGCAGGACCCAGTGCCGGTCTGTTGGCATTGGTTAGTGCCAATTCATTCCAGTTTCCCAAGACCTTGTGCACGGACACGCTGCCAGCAAGTTTTACTGTATTGACGTTGACTTCCAAAATGGCCGACCCGACCGTGCTGCCTGAAGGATACGAAGACAGGTCGAAGCGAACGAAGCCCGTTCCATTGCCCCAGTTCTGAATCCTGACAAGCGCCTCTGATCCGAAATTGCTGCTCGCCGCGTTGTCACGAACAAACGTGTCCTGAACAGCCAACAACGATTGCCCGGAAGGTTGGTTGGCGACGGTGACCACGACATCATCACTATGTTGAAATTCGCCATCGCTCGCGGTTAGCCGCAGTACGTAGACGCCGCTTGTATCGAAGCTGACTCCAGTAGTTGGGTTGATTGTGTTTGCGAAGCTCGCCGTCCCGGGGCCGGAGATGGTTGACCAGGTGGCCGATGTCGTTGCCGGTGGATTAGGTAGGCCATCATCGGAAACCGAACCTGTCAGTGCCACCATATTGCCGACCGTGGCATTCAAATCACTGCCTGCATTTGCAACCGGCGCGACATTGTCGGGAGTGGCAACCGCTTCGGTCGATTCAATAATCAAGCGTGGATGGAAAGCTGAGTCTGTGTGTTCGCGTGATGCAAAATTCATCACCAGGCGAATGGATTCATCGTTCGCTTTCAGTAGTAGTCCATGATTTCCGGCAGGCGTATCGATCCATGACTTCACCAGTTGCAGCAATTCCCTGCTGCTCCAGGTGGACTTTTGTCCTGCCCGGTTTCTAGGTCGGCTGGTTATTACGGGCGTTGCTGACCTGTCTGCGCCCGGCGCAGTGTCAGATGCGGAGCTTGCACCTGGCGACGTCCACAATTGCGGGTTTTGCGAGTACAGCCAATTTGCGTCGCCTGTGGCCGGTGGATCCGTAATCCCGGTACCTTCGCCCCATGCCTTACGCAAGGCGTAAGCGGAATTGACGACATAGACATCCTGGTTGTGGCTGACATCATCGTGTTGCCAGCCGGTAAGCTCGATCCATGCATTAACGACTGCACCGGAGTTTGACAGGGCACTTACGTCGAACTTCAGCAACGTGCGGTAGATTTCGTCTGTAGAGCTTCCGTTCGGCCGGCGGCCGGTTCTCAATACTTCTTGTCCGCCCTGGTTCCAGTCCCGGATAACATTCTGCGGGTTGACGCCACTGCCACGAACATCTGTATCACGGGCGCCTGTGTATCCCAGTGTCCCGTCCTGGAATACATTGAGAGCAAGGGCGGAAGAATTTCCGATTGCGAATACGGTGGCCGCAGACCAGTCGGACCAGGCACCGTTATCCAGTCGTTGCCGGCCACGCCAATAGTAAGTCCCGAGATTGGCCAGGTTGGCCGACGCCCGGTGACTGCAAATATCGTTGATAAGAATTCCGGAGTCATAATCTGGCGAGCTGAAATTATTGAACGTTGAGATCTGATATTGCGCGGCAACTGTAATTATTGAGTTGCAAGTGAGGTCAAGCGTCGGATTTCTGGAGATGTCAACATCGCCGCTTGCCGGGAATCGGTTACCAGGTGTCGGTGTTGGCGTAAGATCGGTTGTCTCGATGTACATGCCTTGAGAAGCTTCCCGACTTTCGGCCCGGAAATTTACATTCGTAGGAACCAAGGCAAGCCCAAAGTTCGTGCTGCTGTTCGCAAGCCACTTGTTTACAAGCGGTGTGATGTCGATTGACACTTCCTGTCCAGTGCCAGCACCGGAGACCAAAAACGTCGCGACAGGAACAGTTGCAAGAGTGGGTCTCGTGCTGTGCGATAGCGTCGACTCGGTCCAGGAACTCTGAACCTCATAAATCTCGATTACGCCAGGTTTTCTGGTCGAGTCGGCTGGAATTTTCAGGAACGCAATATCGGTGGATGAGCGCGTGCTGCTCGTCAGGTCAAAAACAGCGAACCCTGTTATGTCCGCCCAACTTTGCACACGCACAACGGAGTCGGATCCGAAATTGGTCGATGCACTGTTGCTTTTGGTATACGTGTCACCGGCTACCGGAAATGTTTCGGCAGCGGCGGTCAAGGAGAAAACGGAAAGCAGGGTGGCAGTGGCCAGACCTCTCCAGGAATGGAAATGACTAGCACCCATTCGACCAGGTGCTGCTGCATATTTCAGGTAACGACAAAAAATCATAAGACACTTAGTTACTATCGCTCTGCTGCGCGACATTTATTATAATTGGGCATCGCTTTGTTCTGCCTTGCTTTGAGTGTCTCCACAATGCGGATTTCGATCAAGTTGTCGTCAGCTGATCTTTGAATATGTAAAATGCATTTTTTTGAGGCAGTTTGTATATCAATGAGTTGGAGTAGGTCGGGTGAATTGGCGCGAATAATATCCGTTGCGTGAAGTGCAGTGCTCGCGCAAACGCATCGACAAATATTCCGACACTCTGCGCCCCGCAACGATAGTCTTATTTGCTACACTCGCGCCCTCGAAACAGCTGGTGATTCTCCAAGATGACCGTCAGAACCCGATTTGCCCCAAGCCCAACCGGTGTGCTCCATATTGGCAGCGTGCGTACTGCTTTGTTCTGCTGGCTTTATGCGCGTCGGCATGGCGGACAGTTTATTCTTCGAATTGAGGACACAGACCCTGAGAGATCAACCAAGGAAAACGTCGCTGCGATCCTGGACGGAATGGAATGGCTGCAGCTGGATGTCGACGAAGGCCCCTTCTATCAGACTGACCGTTTCGACCGATATCGCGAGGTAATCAACCAGTGGCTGGCTGAAGGCAAGGCCTATCATTGTTATTGCTCTCGTAAAGAACTGGATGAGCGGCGAGAGGCTCAGAGAGCCGCCGGCGAAAATACCCGTTATGACGGTCGCTGCCGGGATCGCGTCGAACCGCGTGAAGGAGTAGATCCAGTCGTCCGATTCAAAAACCCGCTGGACGGACAGGTTGTTGTTGCAGACCAGGTAAAAGGGCGCGTCGTTTTCGAGAATGCAGAACTCGATGACTTGATCATTGCCCGTTCGAATGGTGTTCCAACCTACAATTTTACGGTAGTCGTCGATGATATGGACATGAACATCACGCATGTTATCCGCGGTGACGATCATCTGAACAACACGCCAAGGCAGATAAATATGATTGCGGCCGCCGGTGCGGACCAGCCGGCGTATGCGCACTTGCCAATGATCCTTGGCGAAGATGGCGCAAAGTTATCGAAGCGACATGGCGCGGTGAATGTTCTCGATTATCGAACGGAAGGTTACCTGCCAGAGGCATTGTTGAATTATCTCGTCCGGCTCGGCTGGTCGCATGGTGACCAGGAAATATTTTCCTTGAAGGAAATGTCGCAGTTGTTCGATATCGCTAACGTCAACGCATCCGCGTCCACCTTTAACCCGACGAAACTTCGCTGGGTGAATCAACAACACATTATCTCCATGCCGGTAGAAGACCTCGGCAAAGCGCTTTTGCCGCACCTCGAAGCGAAGGGATTGAACGTGGAGAACGGGCCGACGCCGGAAGCGGTGGCTGATGGATTTCGAGAGCGGGCTGAAACCCTGTCGGAAATGGCGGAAAGCTGCCGCTATTGCTTTGAAGATTTTGAGAAGATTGATGAGAAGGCTGCAAAGAAGAATTTGCGTCCGGTGATACAGGATGCGATGTCGGATGTGCTGCAGCGCTTGTCTTCGCTGCCAGAATGGTCAGCGGGTTCGATCAGCCAGGCGATCGAAGATTGCGCCGTGGCGATGGAGATAAAGATGGGCAAGATCGGGCAGCCAATACGAGTTGCCGTCACCGGTGGCTCGGTATCGCCGCCAATAGACGTGACCCTTGCGCTGGTGGGTCGTGACAGGACCCTGGCCAGGCTACAAACAGCACTGCAATTCATCGCTGATCGAGCCGCCGCAGACTCGGGCTGATGCCCGCGCAGGTGCTTGTTTTTGGGTAGTAATTGCTACATCTTCATTCGTCCTTGACACTTAGTAGCTGTCTACGTAAAGTCGCGCATCCGGGGGGCTATAGCTCAGCTGGGAGAGCGCTTGCATGGCATGCAAGAGGTCGGCGGTTCGATCCCGCCTAGCTCCACCAAGGTTCCACGGCAAGACAATATCCGGGTCCCCATCGTCTAGAGGCCTAGGACACCGCCCTTTCACGGCGGTAACGGGGGTTCGAACCCCCCTGGGGACGCCATTTTTTTCGATGACCGCTTACGGCCAGACGTAAGCATTGATCGATGCTGTCCTCTGCCTGCGATAAGTTCTCATCAACTTCCCCTTCAACCGGAAAGTGTGACTATACCAACCGAATAGTTTTCACCCAGCCTGGATCACTAGCGGCCCATTAAACCGGGGTCGAATCACAGCGCTGAACAACCGACCTTACGGCCTTTCCAAACTCCAACATTGAGTCTTCAATAAATTGTTGCTTGGTGACCTTCAGTCTGCTCGACAGGGTATCTATCTTTTCACTGTCGTTCGACAGAGCAGATTTAATGCCTGAGTAAACATCGTCGGACTCATAGAGCACACTACATTCTTCAATGCCATATACTTTGGCTAACTTTCGGTTTACAACAGGAATGACTTCCAGGCCCAGTGCAACATTCAGCGACGAAGTGCATTTGTCTTCGAAAAATTTTCGATAGATCATACTCGAATCATCGACCAGGATTAGCAAGTACGTGCAACCGGAAATTGCTCTGTAATAATCTCGATATCGTTGGACACTATTCTCGAATACGAAGTAATCCGAAATGCCCATCTCTTCGATTTTCTCCTGCATTATCCGTGCGGATCGATTTAGCTTGCCTATCAGAGAAAACGTGCAGCGTATATTCTCCGCTTTGAGTTTGGCTGCCGCATTCAGTAGAGAGTCATAATTTCGCCGGTAAAAGTTCATGTTTCCCTGAACGCAAAATTTGTGCGCACGTGGTCGGTTCTTGGTGTTTCCTTCTGACATTAACTCCGGAAAGGAATATACCGGGAAACTCGTTATTTCTTTCTTGCCCAGGTAATTCTGCACGTGTCTTGACAACACCAAGACCGAATTGGATTGGCTCTCGAGCAGATTTTCAAACTCACGGTTTTCGACTAGTACGTTTCCGTTGTGCAGTACTGCGAGCATCGGCATGTTTAAGAAGCGAAAGAACAACTGATAGTTTTCGGCAGGCTCAATGCTATTGGCGATTACGAGGTCGTATTTTGTTCTCAGCAGGATTAGTGATTTCAAGCGCAAGTATGACGAATGAATGATCCTTACTGTCTTTTTAGGAATTGTGTTGCCCAAGCTTGGTGACGAAGTAAGAAAGCATTTCGGTTTCGGTAAATCCAATGCAGCAAAAATATCTCTCGACTCGTGTGCCGGAGAAATGAAAAAGTCAACCGCGTAACCACATTGATCTGCCAGATGCAGCCATGTCGGAAATAATTCGTCATGAATTCGGTTGAGTTCGACAACAGCTATTCGTAGTTTTCTTTTCGGCATATTTCCAAACCAATCTACTGAAGACAGGAAGGTTTATCGCGTTACTCGGAAATTGGTCCGAGACCGATTGGGGAAAAGTAACCAGGACTTCATCTGGATACGACTCTAAGAAACTCGGTCAGATCGCCCCGAAATGCAACGAGCCCGAACGATGGTACATATTCTTTCGGCGTGGAGCCCGCGGTTCGCAACACCAGGTTTTCGGAGTTAGCCAACAATTGAAGCTGATCGAGCGTTACCTGGTAGTAAGCCTCGGCCGAAGTCGAGAAGAGTTTCCTATACACTGGTTCGCTTGCTCCAATTGTGTCTGCGGCCCAACCGAATACGTCCAGCCGTATTTCCTGATTGTCTGCAACTAGCACAATCGAGTTAAATTCTTCCGGACTATCTGTCGGGTTCTCGGTCTGAATGACTTTAGTAATTCCGAACCAGAGATAATACCGGAGCGCCCCCACTCGATTGACCTCAATGGCGCCAATCTGCACGCTGTCTCTGTCAACCGTGGGATCAAATCGGGGGTCGAGCCCTAACTCCAGAATCGAATGGCCGTAGGTAATGGTAACCGCAGTTTTTTCGTCCAGTTTTTCCACGACAGTCGGTTGATTGGTAGTGCAAGCAGGGAGCAAGACAAACACTGCTATCGAGATTGCAGTCGCCAAGCGTGTTATTCGTCTAATCATGTCAGCTACAAGAATGCCTGAAAAAGACCATTCATGAAACTGCCAGATTGGGCCACGGTATAAATAATCACAGTAATTCGACTTGGGCTGCGACGGTGGTAGTCCCATGAAACGAATAGTTGTGTCCTTGAATTGAGTTCAATGGGTGGCGCGCTTAATGCCATTGGATAATTAAAGGCTTTGAGTTCGAGCAGCACGGTACAGCCAAGCCTGATTGAACTGGATTTTGGCAGTGCAGTATCGCTGGCCGGAGATGGAAAGGTGCTAGCCGTTGGTGCGCCAGGAGAGGATAGCATCGCCAACGGCATTGACAGTGAGCAAGATGACAACAAGGGTCCCATGGCCGTGCCGCGTACCTGTATTGATTATTTTTTCCACATGGATTTTTTTATCTCGGATACAAATGCGAAGAAGCTCACATCAATTTTGGGCGGTAGAACGTACTCTTCAATCTGAACAATGCTATTGAAAATTCGAATTGATAATGATGATAATGAAACGCATTCGCAATTGGATGGAAACAAAAATTGCCCGGGGTTCAGCCACGATCGACGCTGATGAATTGCGTTCGCCCGCAGCAGTCGCAGTTAAGCCCGCCGAGAAAGCTAAAGAAGAGTACGTCATAGAACAAACTTTCGGCGCCGAGTATCAAGACCGACTTGAGAACAACATTGAGACCAAAGATATTTCAATGCCCGACATCTATTGTTCTGAAGACACGGTCGCACAGAAGCAACTCAACGTGCGTAATGAAACACCGCGTTTTGCTGACGAGTCGGCCGGATTCGATCCCTATGATACGGGTCGCCTGGAAATTTCTAAAATACAGAATTCGCGTTCGAAAAAGTAGAGTCTTCGAGTCGTTTCCGACATCAGAGGAATCTATCGCAAGCACCAAAACTGTGTGTCCTGACTCTCCAGGAAGGCGTTCGCCCCGGCACCGCAGACATTGTGAGCGCCACCACCATACCCGCTTGTGTAGTAGTGCCCAGCCTTTTGGGTGCTTTCGACAGGACGGATCTGTTGAGATTTGCCCTCCTTTACATAAGTAAGAAACTGGCATAGAGTTCGGTACTTAATCAGACCCCTGAAGAAGAGCCTGCAACTCACTGTTTATGAAGGACTCATCAAAGTGACGGTGTTTCAAAGCCCCCTATACGACCAGTGGTCAGCATGAGCGTCCAGCTAATCAGTCATCGTGGGCAGATTGTCACGGGGGCAGGCGTGCCGCGGCTTGGTTCATCTGGTGGTGACCATGCGCCGCAAAAACGCCACAATCGAAAAGCTGCTGTGGACCCAAAGCTGCAACAGACCTTGACGTGTACGATGATCGTTGTGTTTCTGCTGGCGGCCGGGATATTTTTCGTGACAATATCGTTCACACTTCTCGATCTTCGCGCGGCTCTGGAGCCGCTGCAGCTCCCGAAGGAAAATCAAATCTTCTCAGAGCTTAGTCGAATCGAAAACTCTGCGGCTTTCGCCTTTGCAGGCGCCTCCCTTGGCTTTGCTGTTCTCGCTGCGTGGGGCGCCAGATATCTGTCCAGAAAAATATCCACGTAACAATTATTCATCTGTTGCTGTTCGAGATTCTGATTTGACGTTCGCTGAGAGCATTGCATAATCGCAGCGAAAGCAATCTAATAACAGCTGGTCAGGTCGACGACGATCAAACAGCGCCCAGGAAAAAAGATATGTCGAAGTTGTCGCGATTCACCAAGCGAACAATGCTAACCGGGAGCAAGTTGGGGTGGCGGCTCTGCCATAACAATGCCCCGAATGCCCGCGCGATGTTTATCCTGGGCGTACAGCGCTCGGGTACGACCATATTGGGAACCAGCTTGGATCAGTCCCTGGAGTTAGAGGTTCATGGGGAAGTATCCAAAGCGATGGATAATTGGCGGCTGCGCAGCCCCGAAACCATTAAGAAAATAATCAGGACATCTCGCAGCAATGCTGTCGTATTCAAGCCACTAACGGAGTCGCATCGTGCACAGGAGCTAATGTCGTTCTCGCCCGATACCGTTATTTGCTGGATGTACAGGCGGCCCGCCGATCGAGCGAATTCCGCGGTTGCCAAATTTGGTAACACGAATCTCACGTATGTTTCCGCTTTTTCCAAAGCTGAACGAATGCAGTCGTGGCAGGCGCAAGGACTAACGGAGGAGAATCTGGAAATTCTGCACGATTTTGATTACGACAAGATGTCGCCATACAACGCCGCAGGGCTATTCTGGTACATAAGAAACTCGCTGTATTTTAATCAGCACCTGGACAGAATGAAGAACGTTCTTCCTCTCGCATACGAAGATCTTGCCATCGAGCCGGAAAAAACGATGAAAGGGCTATGTAAACTGCTCGGCTGCAACTATTCATCATCCATGCATCGCGATATCCACTCGCAGTCTGTCGGGCTCAGTCCGTCGAAGCTGAACGATGACGTAAATGATTTATGCCAGCCCATGTATGAGAAACTGCACGACATTCAGGTTCAGCGATGGCAGGAACTCGGGCTGGCTGACTAAGCGGCACGTTGTTCTTCGGCATGACGTGCCACTAATCACCGGTCCGGGTTTCAGGAACGGCTGCCATCAGTTTCGAGAAGTGCAGCAATATCGTCGATCGCCACCTCATATGCTTTACGTCGAATCTTCTTTTGATGTTGTACTCGAGTGCGTATGTCTGATTCGTGAGTCACGAGATTTTGTACGGCCTTGACGATCGCTGACGGTGTGTTGTCAACGTAAATTGCTGCGTCGGCAAAACTGTCCCGCAGCACTTGAAAATCGGACGTAATGATTGGGCTTCCAAGAGACAGCGCTTCGTATGCGCCACGTTGCATCGTGTTATCTCGCGTTGTCAGTACTATTACACCGATGGCTCCTTTGAGAAGCCCGAGGTATTCAGAATATGGCGAGAAACCGGTGAAGTGCACGTTTGCAGGCTTCTCTCGAGCGAGTTTTGACGGCAGCTTTCGGTGATCCCCCGTCAGGTAGAAACGTATGTTCGGCAATTGCTGCGTTGCTTTGAAAACTTCGAATACGGGCTCGTCAAACGAGTATGACGTTACTACAGCCAGGTAAGGTTGCAAGACTCCTTGTGGTGAAGCCGTCGATTCAATATGAATCGGAATATCTGAAACAATAATTGATCGCCCGCCCCAGGACTCCACTAGTTGTTTGTGGGTGGCATTGGTGTTGAGATTTACAAGCGACCGACGAGCAAGCATGCGATAAGCCGGAATCGTCCATTTCCATTTCGGGTCATTGAACGCGCCGGAGTGAGAATCAATAATGAACGGAATACGCGCAATCGCTGCATACAATGCGACAGAGCCGACCAGAAAAATCGGCATATTTTCCGTAAACACGACACCAGGTCTTAATCTGGCCAGATTCCAGAAAGTCGCCATGACGGACAAGACATATCGAATCAGCACGCCGATAATGGTGGGCAGAGACCTCCCAATGTCAATAATGATCAACTCCGCGCCCAAATGCCGGCTCTGTGCACTGCTTCTGGCGCAGCTTGGGTCCCATGTGACGAAAACGGAATGGGCTATTCGTGGCTGGTCGTTCGTCACACAAATCTTCCTGTCAGGTCGCGCCGAAATCGTGGGCGCCGCGCCACTGCGCAGGGTAGCGCGCTATGTATTCTTCCAAAGCGCTACTGTAGCGCAGCAGAGTTTCGGCAGTTTCATTTTCGGCAGTGTTTACCTGTGGCGTTATATCCAGGGCGAAATTCTGTCCGCCCGTGTTCACTGTGAAAACGGGCAATATGGGTGCACCAGTCATCTGCGAAAGCCGCATTGCGCCGGTAGCGATCTTCAACTGTCCATCGCCAAACGGGACTTTCTCTGGTCGTCTGGCCTTAGCACCCACTGTGATCGACACCACGCCATTTTTCTTCAGCACGCGGCGAAGTGCCAGCATGGCGCGTTGTTCTTCCCCCTTCTTTATTCGAACACGGTCCTTAATGTACTTGTTTTCAATCCCGGTACGAAGTTTGTTCAGCGTAGCCATTCCAGCGGTTGACCGGGAAAAGCCATGGCCGGGTCTGCTCAAATGGCTGATTTCGACGCCTTCCGCGAATAAACCCATTTTGGCCACCAGATCACTGTATGCAAACGGTGTCACCCACAGAACAACACCGTTGCCCTCGCGAAGGGCCTCTCGTATGCGATCTATCCCTGTGACTTCGATGCGCGGATGCCACTTTCTGAAGAGGTATTGATCCGTTATTTGCATCCGGGTTTCAAAATACATTTGTGCAATGTCCTGGCCCAGGTTGTCCGCATTGCGTAATGCCGGATGCAGATGCGCAAGCCTCTCATACTCCCGCACTCCTCGAAGGCCACCGCTGGGAAGATAAGTTGTCAACCGGGCAAGGCCTCTGCTTGTGGATTTCCAGAATCGAATTGGTACAAGCGCCGACAAGACAGCTAGTGCAGCCAATGTTGCGGCTATCGCGAAGTCTCGTAATTCGATGAAATTTTCATTTTCCCGGCTCACGCTGCGGTCTGCTGGCTCACTCGACAGGTATCGCCGAGTTTCTTTGCCTGACTATAGACGTCATTCATGGTTGGCGTAGGGACGCCGGTCCATCGACCCAATTCGACTACTGATCCGAGA
>JAULBQ010383215.1:0-16966 GCA_032355525.1 Pachydermia laevis
GTGATACACGCATAATATGGACCTCGGCGTTTATGAGCGCATCTGCCGAAAACTTCAGTAGTAGCAGCGTTTTTACCGCAGCACAGTTCGAAGATGCCATACCAGGTTACAGTGGTAGCCTGTTATATATACAAAAACTGAACAAATGGGCTGGCAGTCTGGGTTTTTACTGGGTTGATGATATCCTGTGGATGAACCAGGCGCTCAACAACAGAAAACCAGCTGTTGATTCTTATACAAGGCTGGATTTACGACTGGCGAGACAGCTAAGGTTTTCGCAAACACGTGGTGAAATAGCACTGGTGATACAAAACGCCGCTGATGACTATCAGGATTTTCGTCGGAAAAACTTGTTTGATACCCACGCCTTTGTTACTCTGGAACTTGAATTTTAATGCATTAAAAATTCACAATTTTCTGACTATGCCTATACTTACTAACCTAAGGCATATTTCCGCTACGACCCATTCCCCGTCGTATAACACCCAACAAATATATTTATAACATATGTCATGTTCGTCAAGCATTTAGTTATCACACTAATCTTGCTCATAAATGTAATGGGCAATGTTCTGTATGCGGGTGACTATAATGAAATCGTTATTATATTCGATGCCGAGCAAAAATTTCATAGCGAACTTGTCGACAGCACAAGTTCATGGTTGCTCAAACTCAACACGAAAAATATCAATATCGCGAAAATAAACAGCAACCATGCGAAAGACTATCTGAATAAAAATGCAACAAAGCTACAGCTTGTTGTTTGCGTCGGGACCTCAACCACATCAATGGTGCTGTCACTGCATACCGCTTTACCTGTTTACAGTGTTGCTATACCCCGATTAAGTTACAATAAATTAAAGAGCACCGAAACCGATACCCCGTCAGAAGCCCCGCCGCTACAGTTTAATGCTCTTTTTCTGGATCAACCTGTCAGTCGTCGTCTTGACCTGATAGCAGAACTCCTGCCCGGTTCAAATAAAATCGGTCTGCTGCTGGGCCCTGACAGCCAGACTTATGAAAACACGATACAAGATGAGATTGATCACCGAAAATGGCAATTATTGTCTTTCGAAGTAACACAACAATCAGAGATCATCAACAGTCTCGACCAGATTCTGAACAACAGCGACGTGTTACTGGGTCTGGCAGACCCTTTGGTATTTAACCGCTCGAGCGCACGCAAGATCCTGCTCACCGCTTATAGCTGGCGTGTCCCGCTGATTGGTATATCTGCAGCCTATGTACGTGCGGGCGCACTGGCAGCAGTTTCATCGACACCATCTCAACTGGGTCGGCAACTAGCAGAAGTCCTTAACCAGTATGCACAGGCAGAAAGTGGCCTGATACCCACTTCACAATATCCAAAATATTTTGATGTGTCGATTAATTTTCAGGTTGCTGAATCTCTAGGGTTACACCTTAGTACAGAGAGTGACATCAAAAACCAAATACAAAACCGGGAACAGTCACGATGAACAGTTTTGCAAAATCAGATATAAAACGAAAAGTATTGTTGCTGGCGGTGCTACCCGTTGTGTTAGCAACACTGCTTATGACAATTCTATACAGTGTTACCCAGACACGGAATCTGGAACTGATTTTAACTGAACGTGGTTTTTCAATTGTTCGCCAGCTTGCTCCTGCATGTGAATATGGCGTATTTGCAGGTAACCAGAGTATTCTGCAATCGCTGCTCGTGGCGGTTGAGAATCAGGCTGATGTCCGCAGTGTCAGTGTCCGCAATAAATCAGCAGACATACTTCTTAAAACGGGGCTCGATCTGCACGCCACTACTATGCTGAAGCTGACCTCTCCACATGCTATTTCTGTGATATCAGATAACGGTTTATCACGGGTATTCCACAGCCCTATTTTCGAGACGGAATTTTCTGCTGACAGCACAGCTGATGAATGGCTTGGTTTCAGTGGCTCTGACCAGCCTGTACTCAAGCAGACAAAGAGGATTCTGGGATGGGTAACCGTAGAGCTATCGATGAAACGAACCTATGACACTCAACGACAGACGTGGATAAATTCAGCTTTAGTAGCATTCACCGTCATTATTTTAAGCGCCTTTCTGGCTTATCGCATGGGTCGAACTATCTCCAGGCCTATTACTGAACTGGTAAAAGCCGTAAACGAAATTGAAGATGGAAACCTCGATATCAGGCTGAATACTGGCGCCAGAGGTGAATTGAGATCTCTGGAATCCGGGATCAACAATATGGCAAATGCGCTCAAGTTATCGCACACAGATCTACAAAAACGCGTGGATCAGGCGACCTCGGAACTACGTAAAACCTTGCAGGTACTGGAACAAAGAAATGACGAACTGGACACTGCCCGTAACGATGCCGAATCAGCAAGTCGAGAAAAATCGTCATTTCTTGCCAATACCAGTCATGAAATCCGTACGCCTCTAAATGGTATTTTCGGGTTTCTGCTATTACTGTCGAAAACTCACCTGACGGAGATACAACAGGAGTTTGTCGATCATATTAAGCGTTCCAGCAATATACTGTTATCGTTATTGAATGATGTACTGGATTTCTCTCAACTGGAAGTTTTCCGCATGACGCTCAGTGAGCATGATTTTAATTTGCGTGAGCTACTGAATGAAAGTATCGATATAAATATTGCCAATGCAAATAATAAAGGGTTACAGATCAAGTTGATTATTGAACCCGGCCTACCTGACTGCATACGCGCCGACGCCGGACGAGTAGCACAGGTAATACGAAATCTCATCAGTAATGCGATAAAATTTACCGAATCGGGTTGCATTGAGGTCTATGCTGGTTGCCTAAACCCTGACCACAAGCCACAGTTACTTATCTCTGTTACAGATAGCGGCATCGGCATGTCAGAGCAGGACATACAAAAACTGTTTAAACCTTTTTCCCAGATTGAAACCGACCTAAAACGCAGCCATGAAGGCAGCGGACTGGGCCTGGTAATTTCAAGATCACTGACCGAACTAATGGGAGGAGAGATCAATGTTACTAGCACACCGGGTAAAGGTTCTTGCTTTTACTTTACGATACCGCTTAAGTACTGCAAAGAATCAGAGAAGCATGACGAACCGGTAAAATGCCTACCGAAAAAGAAACATAAAACTGACAACAAACGTCCTTTGCTTGTTTTACTGGCTGATGACAATTCCATAAACCGCCTGTTTTTATCGACCTGGTTGAAGCAAAACGGTTCTCATGTAGTCGAAGCCCGTACTGGCATAGAAGCACTTGAATGCTGTGACAAGGTTAACTTTGATTTAATTTTGATGGATCTGCATATGCCGGAAATGGATGGTCTGGAAGCGGCAGACCTGATACGAAAAAAACATACGGCCTCCAGGCATACTCCCATTATCGCCATCACAGCTGATGTAAGTGATAGCACCAGGCAACACATTGTGAGTTCTACCATCAACGACTACATCGTCAAACCCGTCGATGAGGAACAGTTATTGGAGATCATCATGAAGTGGCAGCACCAGCAGATCAATGAAAAGGCAGCTGACGGTGATACAGAGACCACTCATCCAGGCAGAATTATAGACGATAGCATCATTAACAGGACTCAGGGATTACACCTGGCTTCTGGCAATACCGAATTATGGATTAACTCCGTAAAAATGCTGGCAGAACGTTTACCCGCTCAGCTGATCGATATAAAAAATGCTATCGAACAGGGTAATTATCAACAGGCTTCTGAGATCGCACACAGTATCGCTGGCGCATCTGCATATTGTGGTGCCAATAATCTTCGACTTGCAGCAAGCCAGCTAGAGGAAACATACCAGTCTGATGATCCTGCGGGCATCATATCTGCGGCTAGTGTTCTGGCTACTGAAATACAACGTTACCTTGAATGCGCAGCAAAGATAGAGGAATAAAAACTCTCTCAGAACTTCCCTGGAGATACCGCACCTCATTATACCGATTGTGAGAGCTATCTCTGTATTACATGAATAAGCGGGGTCAGGTCTTTCCATGCCACAAATAAAAATGAATGAAGCAGATTTTATTGAAAGCCAAAATCAACACGTCCCTCTGCACTTGTGGTTATTTTGTATTCGATGTCTCGAAGCAATAAATCACTTCTTGTGATTATCAATGACAACCATTTTACGGTCGATCATTGCTTAATAAAATATTAAGCAAATTATCCTGAAAATGAATGTTTCCGGTAAGCGTATCATGGGTCTCGCATAACATCATGGCGTAATCCAATGGAAAATTGCTGTAACGGTGCCGGGGCATTGTCGGGTCCAGTGCATCGCGGGCAAATAATGAAGGTTTGGTCACCCGTCCATCTCCGGGTTCCAGCATAAAAGATTCGTAATCAACACCGGCGACCGGATTCTCTATATCATCTGGAAATAATCGCACCATTGACTGGCCATCCACTTCTTCAACCAGAAGTCTCGCCGGGGTCAGTTCACAATCGCCACCAAAGACAATATAGCGTACTGGTGATTCTGGCGTAGGTACGGAGAGTGACCAGACAAAGCGGCGACCTCGCTCAACCTGCTTATTGAAATATTTGACCAGTAAACTGTAGTAATCCTCACCTTTGGCATCGATTATTTCCTGACGACTTTCCGGATCAAAAATTGACCATTGAAAACGCCGCCAGATTTCAATATCAAAGATATCACGGTCCAGTACTTTACCATCGAGTGTAATCATTGATGCCCGAATCGGGTGCGGGAATAATTGATAGGTACTTGGCCAGGTTAACATAACATGCGAGGGGATCCGATTGAGCCCCACCTTGAGGCCCTGCAATACTTCCAGCAACGCGCTAACCGAGCCGAGATTGGGCGTGCCCAGTAATATCACTTTATTCACTCGCTGCAAGCCGTGTCCATTAACCAGAAGTTCATTGTCATCCAACACATCTTCACTACCGTAACGAAGATAATATCGCGTGATCAAGCCACCCATGCTATGCGCGACAATATCGACTTTCAGTTTCGGTTTTTTATAGTCCTTTCGAATCTGTTCTATCAAAGCATCGAGTTTTCGTACTGTCTGCACATTATCTGCTCGCCAGTCATAGACAAATAAATAATACTGACGATTGTTGCTGCCCGGGTTTTCTCCCAGCACACCCGGTGCGTAACCGCCCACCTGTTCCAGGGTGCGAATAATTGCCCCATAATAATCTTTACCAACAACCTTATCGGTTACCCCTGCAGGTACCAGATTAGATTTTCCTGGCATTAGCGATTCGGCATCAATGGTCAGGGCAATATCTTCATAGTCACTGAAGATAAGACGCCACAAACTACCCGGCCAGTATTCTTCATTCGTCTCCCGGTTATTAAGCCGTGCACCAAAAGCGCCGTGTATCAGAATCACGGGAGGCTGTAAGTTATCAGTGCGGCCTTGTTGTGAACGACTGGGTAATTCCGGTGTTTTATACAGTCGGGTCAGGTCCGGTATGACGGTACCGGAGCATGCATTAATGCATACTATCAGCAGGGCCAGAACGGCTATTTTGATGGGTGGAATTAGACGCAAAATTATTGCCGGTATTTGTGTCATTACCAGGTAACCTCTGATTACTAACCCGAAGGCTGATTATGCGACATTCAACCAGCACAAACCTATTTTTTTTCGTCTGGTTCACCAATATGCCGATGTAATAATACATCATAATTTCGAATACGTGTTACATAACGTACCGGCTCGTTACCCCGTGCATAGCCATATCGCAGCTCTTTATAATACTTCTTCTGACTGAGTAATGGCAGAACTTCTTTCATTTCAGACCAGCGTTCCGGGTTTTTGTTTAACTTGCGCGCTAATGCCTGTGCGTCACGAAAGTGTCCGCGACCAATATTATAGGCAGCCAGCGCCAGCCAGGAACGATCGGGCTCGTCGACGTGCTCAACCATTCTTTTCATTTTGGCCTGAAATTTCGCGCCGGCAAAAATGTTCTGCTTTGCATCCAGACGATCTGTAACACCCAGGGATTTTGCTACCGGTTGCGTAAGCATCATAATTCCGCGTACGCCTGTCGGGCTTTTGGCTTTTCGATTCCAGTGTGATTCCTGATAACTCTGCGCCGTCAGCAATGACCAGTCAATATCATTTTCAGCTGCCGCGTCGATAAAATAATCCCTGTATTTTGGCAGGCGGGTTTTGGTCCGTTTCAGGAATTTATGGGTATCAACATAATCAAATATCTCGACATAACCAAAATACTTTTCCAGCATGTATGCCAGGTCATAATCATCTTTGTAACCATCGAACCAGTCTTTAATTGCTGCCAGCAGTTGCTCATGCCCCTTGTTTACCATCCATGCTAGCTCAGAGCCTTCAGCCAGAGTATATTTATCCTGAATTTCGGTATGGTAGCGCCGTTCTATACTGAATAAGGTAGAGTCACTTATAGTGCACTCTATTTTCTTCTTCGCCACCTGCCTTAATAAAGCTTCTGTATTGAGCTCGTCATCGACCGTCCAGGTCACTGACGGATAAGCCTTTAGCGTATCAATATAACTGCTACCTGCAGCAATGATAATTTCAAGGTCATCCAGTCCGTAAACATTCTTGATACGTTTTTTACTGCGATGACAAACCAGATACTCACTGGTTTTCTGGTAAACAGGGCCAAAGTCAAATTCTGATTGTCGATCTTCCGTGATCGTCAACCCCGCAGCAGCAATATCACCTTCCTTGCTACGCAATGCATCCAGCACAGCATTAGTTGACTCATAAACTTTATATTCAATCTCCAGCTGCAGACTTTTAGCAAAAGATTGCGTCATATCGTATTCCGGGCCGGTCAGCTGGTTATCACGGTTGTAATAATAGGTGGTCGGGTAATTTGTGGTTAAGACAATTAATTTTCCACGCCGCTTTATTTCATCGAGGAGTGAACCTGCAGGTAACGATTTTCGGTCTGCAGCCTGTTTTTGATCCAGAGGCAGGTTGCCGGTATCTTTGTCATCACTGCACGCTGTTATATTTAACAGCAGCAGGAACATTATAAGCAGACCGGTTAGTTTGACTCTCATTACAGGCATGGAATCGCTCTATAGAAAAACATAATTTACCTCAGGCAGTATTGATGTAAATGCAAAACAGGAAGATCGCATATAATTTAAGGGAGCGCTGCAAAAAATGCAGAATTAATCTGCGTTTCCCTAACAGTATTAATTTCGTTTGACGTTATTTTACTGCAATTTACAGCTTATGCCGAGTAAAGGAAATTCTTTATAATTATGCAGGGTCTGGCACCTGACCAGGTCCATATCGTTATTATTGCTCAGTACCCTCAATAATTTCTGTCCCGGCTTAACGGGTACCTTATCCGGTGGTGTTAATACAAAGGTAGAATAATGGATAGGTAGTAATTTTTTGCAATGCAGCTCATGGGCTAGTTGTACAGCCTGTTCAGGGCTTATATGATTCCAGTAATAATAGGCATCACCGATGGGTATAATGCACAAATCTATGCCAGATTGTAATACCCCGGGATCAAATTTGTCACGCCAGTCAATACTGACTGGTTTGTTCAGCATATTACCCTGCTCATCACGATAGCGTGAATACGAGGTATCACCAAAAAAGGCTATTTTTTTATTGCTTTGCTTTGAGTGAATAAGGTAACCGTTAAAGCCACGTTTGGTGTCACGCTCGCCCCAGTTTACATAACTGTAGTGTTCAACTCGAAAAGCTCTGAGCGTCATGTTTTTGAAAGCAATTGATTTATTTGCTCGTGATAACCAGTCAAGTTCAATTACATTTGCTGCCTGCTCAGACACCAGGTCCCGGGTAAGCGCCGGCACAACCAGTGTATAATCGTGTTTTTCCTTCAGATAAGACAGCGATGCCAGGTCAAGATGATCAAAATGAGAATGTGAAATTATAACCAGATCAATGACAGGCAGGTCTTCCAGTTCAACAGGCAGCTGGCTAATGCGTTTTATGCCAAACAGATTATTGAATATTTCAGGCGGGCCAATTCGGTCAAACAGAACCGGATCGCTTAAAATAACTGTACCGTAAAAATTAATCAATACCGTTGCATGACCTAGCCAGGCATAACTTATTTCATCATCTCGCCAGGTTTCGGGTTTTACCCGATAATCGGGTTCCACATAAGGTGTTGCCACAACTTTATTCTCCCAGAACATATCGCGTGTGTATTGTGAACATGCTGTTTGAAAAAGCGATAAGACAATAACAAAAGTATATAATCTGTACATTTTTGAGGACATTCATGAATAAATTAGAGCTACTTATAACACAAATAAAAACAAATCCTGAAGAAACAGAATTCACCGATGTTATTTCTGTTATCGATGAATACTATTGTTACACGCCAACACAGTTTAAAAATGGCATGGACGATGACGGCTTAATCAATAAAGCAGGCGAGAATGAAGGTTCGTGCAAAATATTTTCTTTTGCACGTGAACAGCAGTTAGATAAAAACCAGACGTTACACTGTTTTGGTCAATACTATCGAAATGATGTTTTAAATCATCCGGGAAATATTGATCACAACAATATTAGAAACTTCCTTAAATATGGCTGGCAAGGAATAGCATTTGAAGGTGTTGCCCTGGAACACATAAAGGGCAAGTTTTAACTGATCCGCTAATTCGATAAAGACACAGTGAGGTGCTTGCTACTTTTTAATAAAATGCAGGATGCGGTTACTATCAGGCATTTCATAATCAGTGACCAGCTCCATGCCATTATCATCTGCCAGCGAAACCACGTCTTCAAAATCCTTGATATAACTTAATAAGTCCTGTTCTTTTAGCCATTGGTCGAAGCGTTTATTGCTGTCACTGGTATACAAACCGTTATAATTAAACGGACCATAGACTACCAGGCTACCATTCTGTTTTAACAAACCGGCCGCACCTTTGATAAAATTCACCACATCCGGCAGGTGCATCACATGTAATGAGCTTGCAGTAAACACCGCATCCAAATCCAGGTTCGGCCAGACAGACCTTGATACATCCAGCTCGAACGGTGGCTTGACATTTGGCAGACCGGTATCTGTAATCCAGGTATTAATGCCATCAAGAAACGGCTGACAGTCACTGGTGTACCAGGTTAAATGCGGCATCTTTTGTGAAAAAAAAATCGCATGCTGTCCGGTACCGCTGCCTATCTCAAGGACACTGGAAACGGTCGAAAAAATGGGAGAAATAACAGAAAGTATATGATGCTTATTTTTTTCACAGGCAATGGCGCTGTATATCTCAAACTCGTGCAGCTGATCAAAATCGGCTATTTCCGAATGATCATCAATATCACCTGCTCGCTGCCTGGTTTCCGGTACAGTCTTTTTAGTCATCGATATCCCCTGTTATTTCTGATAAGGAAATAATAAGAAATATCTCAATAGATTAATTGACACAAAGCGCCAATCATTTGTCACAGTACGATTAATCTACCACCGCTATAATGCGAAATTTCATAGCACATATCACTGCTGTTCCGTTAATTCCAGGAGGTATGGACTGGAATTAACGGAACAGCAGTGAGCAAATCTATCTACTATTCGGTAGAAATTATAATTTGCTGAAATACAGAATGCGGTTATTTGCCGGCATCGCATAATCCTTTTCCAGCCGCATACCACTGTTATTCGCCAGCGAAACAATTTCTTCAAAATGCTTGATACCACTTAAGGAATCTCTTTGCTTCAGCCACTGATCAAACCTTTCATTACTGTCGCTGGTATACGAGCCCTTATAATTAAAAGGGCCGTAAACAACAAACCGGCCACCCGTTTTTAATAAGTTGCCAACACCAGCAATAAGGTTAACGACATCCTGTTGCTGCATTATGTGGATTGAGTTAGCAGTAAATACAGCATCAACTTCAAATTCAGGCCATTGACTGCAAGACACATTTAACTCTATAGGTGGCAATACATTCTGCAGGCCGGCATCAGCCAGCCACATATTTATGCCATTAAGATAAGGCGAACAATCGCTGGTATGCCAGATCAGGTGTGGCATTTTATCTGCAAAGTAAATTGCATGCTGACCGGTACCGCTGCCAATCTCAAGTACATGTTTAAGTGATGAAAACAGCGGTGTGATCACCGAGAGAATGACCTCTTTATTTTGATCACACGATTCTGAATACGGTTTATTCATTTTTTTATTAAAATAATGGTCAGTCAAAACACTATGTTAAACTAGATCGACACCAAACCACACTAAATACCTTATTCATCGTGTTTCCAGGGAAATTACAGCGACACCATCTTATTGCTCTACCCGTTTTCATCCTGCTTTTTTCTTTCGTGATGAACAATACTTATGCAGGCGAGAATGAAGGCGGTTCATTCGGCCTGACCAGTTTTGCCTTTGCCAGTTATCTAGGCACAGGCTTTTATACAACATCGGGACAGAATGTTTTTGTTTTACAAATGCCTTTTGAGCACATTATCAAGGAAAAAACCGATGTCGAGGCAGGATGGGTGCTAAAGCTTCCCATAACTGTTGGTTTTATCAATTTTGATAACATCCTGGCTGAAGATTTACCCGAAATCAATGACATCGGCACGCTTACATTTTTACCCGGCCTTGAGTTTCAGTATCCTGTAACACCGAACTGGACACTGATCCCATTTGCAGATTATGGCTTTGCCCGTGAACTTGATAACAGCTCTAATGTACTGATTACAGGTGCGGGCATCAAAAGCTATTATAACGTTCATCTTGACAAAGCCATGTTCACCCTGGGCAACCAGTTTTTATACGCTCGAGAACAGAGTAAAGATTCCAATAGTAACGCTGACTACTCTCTGATAAAAACCGGATTAAATTACCGTGTTACCAGCGATTATTCTTTTGACCACGATCCCCTGTACAGCAATCTGTATTACATCAATTTCTTTTATCCAAACAACCTGGTGTTCTTTGAACAAACAGCCAATCCCATCCGGGTCGGCGTTGAACATGAGGTCGGCATCACTTTTAGCAACATTCCTGATTTTATGTTCTTTGAAAAGCCGCAGATAGGCATCGGTATTCGCTTTGGCAATAATATCAATGTGTATCGTCTTATTTTTGGCGTACCTTTTTAACCCCCTTTCCAGCCACTATCGGGAAATTTCAATCACTTAACAAGGAAACCATAGCCAATAATGCTATTTGCCACTGGTTTTTTGTTTTAGTACAATGGCGTAAAACAAAATAAAAATAAACCGTCAGGTTACCATCAACTCAAGGGGAAGCAGATGTCTTCAAATACAATATCAGAAGCACCAAACGAGCGCCGCGCCCGCACTCGAAATGAAATAAAACGACTTATTAAAGAACGTAACTCAGTGCTTGCTCAATATTATAATCTGGCAAAGCATGCTGAAGACTCTGCAACGGATATCAACGACACCGTTGACCTGCTGGAAGAGTTTTGTCAGGAGCTGGTTGATTACATGGCAACGGGGCATTTTGAAATTTATCGCCGCATAGAAGAAGGCAATGAACGCCGTGATGATATAACAAAACTTGCTGAAAAAATCATGCCGCAAATAAATAATACAACACAGATAGCAGTGGCTTTTAATGACCTGTATGAAAGTACAGAAAATATTGATGAGACGGCTGTTAAACAACTACCAAACTACCTGAGTAAGCTTGGCAAAGAACTGGCTACGCGAATTGAACTGGAAGATCAATTCATCAATTCATTGCTCACAACCAGAGAAAAACCTGCTTTAGCAGCGGTCAATGCATAAGCATATTGTTCATTACATTGTCTGACAGATAAAAATACAGCATCAGCTGTACCAATGCAAAGCTATCGATGTCAGACCATAGCGTTCAGTTAGAAAGATAAAAAAATATGCCGTGGTAACGAAGGCGAAAATTGATTCCGTTGTTTTTTAAATGTAATTTTTTTATGTTTATACAGTGAAATACTGTTAATTTAATTACTAGAACAGTGCCAACAATTTTTTCTGTTTAGCCAGAACCCAGCAGCGATGCAAGGGTCGCCTTCTAAAATCTTCAGTAGTTGTTTTCGCGGTTATTTCTTTAATATGACAGTCATCCTTTAAGCTGCTGTCGAATTTAAAGCCTCTGGCGTTGGTAGAAAAAATGATTAGCCCGTCATCTGCCAGCAGGGCAAGACAACCACTCAACAGTGCCACGTGATCGCGATTTATATCCAGTGAGGTTTCCATTTTTTTCGAATTGGAAAAGGTAGGAGGATCAATAAATATTAACTGATATTTTTGACTTTCATCTATCGCCTGCTGCATCCATTTAAGGCAGTCTTGGCGAATAAATTCGTGTTTTCCCTGAGCATAGACATTGTCCGCATAGCCATTTATAGACAGATTTTCTTTGGCCCAGTTTAAATAAGTATTCGACATATCGACTGTCGTGGTTGAACTGGCGCCACCTGCTGCTGCATAAACGGTGGCGCTGCCGGTATAGGCAAAAAGATTGAGAAAACGCCGTTTTTTCGCCAGGGTTTTAATCAGCTGCCGGGTATGTCGATGATCAAGGAATAAGCCGGTATCAATATAATCATACAAATTGACAATAAACCTGAGTCCATTTTCGCTTACGGTAACGGTATGCTCTTTTTTATCCAGCTTTTGATATTGCGCCCTGCCCTCCTGCTTTTTACGTACTTTCAATACCACTTTTTCCTGGGAAGTTTCAAGAATATCGGCAACCACATCGATAACATCATTGATGCGCTGAAAGGCACGATTCCTGTCCACCGTTTTCGGTGCCTGATATTCCTGTACATGAATCCAGTCTTCATATTTATCGATGGCTACGGCATACTGTGGAATATCCGCATCGTAGACCCGGTAGCAGCTAACATTATTCTTTCTTGCCCATTTTTTTAGATGTTTGTAATTTTTTTTCAGGCGATTGCCAAACATCAATGCGTGTTCTGAAACGGCTTTATTACTTGCTACCCTACTATCTGCCTGCTGACTGCCATCTTCAGTGACCGTGGCGGAATTGATCAAATCCTGTTTTTTGGATATCAGTGTGTTTTTTGAATTAATTCTGTACTGATACAAAACAGACTTCAGGGCACCATTAAACAAGGTGTTTTTACGAAAGGCGCGTAAACCCAGACTTTTTGCCAGCTCCTGTTCAGTGGTGATGGCCGCCAGTGTCCAGCCATTAAAGTTTGCTTTCAGCTGCTGGCCAAAACGATGGTACAGGGTACGCAACATCTGAACCTGCCCAATGCGCTTTCCATATGGCGGGTTAGTAACAATCAAACCCGCGGTCTCCGTACACGGCAACAGACTTTTACCTGCATCCTGCAGAGAAATTTTTATAAACGATGGCAATCCTGCATCTTTAATGTTTTTCCGGGTAATGCCAACAAGCGCTTCATCGTTATCACTCCCACATATAACAGGAAGCGAACGTAGACCCTGCTGCTGCTTCTGCTTCGCATCATTGACAATTTCATCCCACTGGTTTGCATCAAACAGTTTCCAGTTATAAAAACCAAAGCCCCGGTCTTTTTTATTGCGCAATAAACCTGGTGCAATATTAGCGGCCATCATTGCCGCCTCAATGATCAAGGTGCCACTGCCACACATCGGATCATAAAAAGGTAATCCCTGTTTATAAAACTCTGGCCACCTGGCACGATACAGCATTGACGCTGCCAGCGTCTCACGCAGCGGCGCGCTGCCGGCGCTTAATCGATAGCCTCTTTTGTGCAGGGCATCCCCCGACAAATCGAGATAGAGCAAACATTCTTTATCACTAAGATAGACATTAATTCTTATATCAGGGTGGTCTCTGTCAATGGAGGGACGGCTTCCCGTGTTTTGCGTAAACTGGTCGACAATCGCATCTTTCACCCGCAGCGTCGCATAGTGACTATTTGAAACAATGGAATGAGAACTGAAACAGTCTATAGCCAGGGTATTGTCTTGCGAAAAATGCTCCGACCAGTTGATCTGCATGATTTCACTGTACAGTTCATCATCGGAGGATATTTCAAATGCTTTTAACTGCAGTAAGATTCGACTGGCGACACGAGACCAGAGGCAGGCCTTACAGGCAAGGCCAATATCACCGCTAAAAGCAACACCGCCAGTGTGAAGTTTTGTATCAGCAATGCCTATCTGTTCCAGCTCGCTCTGAACCAGATCCTCAACACCTTTAGAGCAGGTTGCAAAAAAATGATTAGTCGAATTCAAGGTTGCTTGTCTACAGGTTGTTGAGTGAAAGGCCATTGTTTCAGCCCGGGTACAAAGGTCGGCGAAAACGAAATATTCTGCTCCGCATAGACAGTACTATCAATTAGTTGATATTTATTCATCAATTTTCTTTGCATCGGCGGCCAGCAACATCGGAATACCCTTTCTAACAGGATAAGCCAGTTTATCTTTCTCGCAAACCAGCTCTTTATTTCGAGACCGGTATAACAGCGGCCCCTTACACAGGGGGCATACCAGTATTTTTTGCAGCTTTTTTTTCATTGTCAGGAAAAACGGGTCTAGTGATGCAATAAAGGCAGCAGGCTGGAATCAAGCTGCGTTTCAAGTGCGGCGGACAGTTCTGCATTGACCACCACCACCCAGGTATCAGGCAGGTTTAAGTGTCGGCACTTTACCGCATCTTTTTCCGTCATAAGAATACAGTCAGTATGCCAGCCAGCAAAATCCCCCTGTTGAAATGCATGATGGTCATTGAAAGCATGCTCTATTATATTGACACCGCTTTTTGTCAGTTGCTTAAAAAATCGCACAGGGTGACCTATCCCGGCGACAGCGTGTACCCTGATACCGTTCGCAAAAAAAGACAAGGGCCTGTTTTCCCCGCCATTTAACTGCTTCAAACCGGCAACCTTTAGTCTGTAAAAAAGCGCATCGGGATCTTTCAGCTCATCGCTATTATAAACAACCAAATCGACCTGTTTCAGGCGAGAAACACGTTCTCTCAGTGGCCCTGCGGGCAAACAGAAGCCATTACCAAATTTTCTGGCAGCATCGACCACCGCAATTTCAAAATCTCTCCTCATGCGATAGTGTTGCAGTCCATCATCAGAAAACACCATGTCACACTGATTGTTTGCTAGCAGATAATTTACCGCTGCAACTCTATCCGCGCCGACAACGACCGGCACCTTGCTTCGCTGATGGATCATCAAGGGTTCATCACCAACCACTGCGGCCACGTCATCGCTCGATACCTGCTTTACACCAGTGATGCTGCCGCCGTATCCTCTGCTGACCACACCTGCACTAAAACCTTTTTTAGATGCATACTCACAAAGTGAAATTAACATTGGCGTTTTGCCGCTGCCGCCGACGACAATATTGCCAATAACGATAACCGGGACCTGAGCGGCATAACTTTTTTTTATATTCAACTGATAGAGTTGTCTTCTGATAATGCTTACCAGGCAATACAGGCCGGACACGGGCAGTAACAATCCGGCAAGCAGCACAGCAAGCAGATTCGATTGATACCAGTAAAACGCTAACGACTTCATAATCAGTGCGATACTAGTCTTCTTCAAAGTTCATTTGATGAAGGGCGGCATAATGACCATTTAATGTAATCAGTTCCTGATGCGTGCCTTTTTCAACGATGCGCCCCTTATCCATAACAACAATCACATCGGCATTTTCTATTGTTGAAAGACGGTGGGCGATAACCAGTGTGGTACGATTAGTCATTAATTGTTCAAGCGATGCCTGTATATATCTTTCAGACTCGGTATCAAGTGCGGATGTGGCTTCATCAAGAATCAGTACCGGCGCGTCGTTCAGCAATGCGCGTGCGATAGCAATTCTTTGACGCTGGCCGCCGGATAACATCACCCCTCTTTCACCCACCATGGTCTGGAAACCGTTTCTGGACTCATTGATAAAATCGTAGGCGTAGGCTGCTTTTGCAGCTGCCTCAATTTCTTCATAGCTGCGAACCTTCATGTCGCCATAGGCAATATTGTGCTCAATAGTGTCATTAAACAAAACCACATCCTGCCCAACATAGGATATGTGACTGCGCAAATTATCCAGAGAATAATCCTGAATATTGATACTGTCGAGGCGAACTTCCCCTTCGGAAATATCATAAAGTCTGGGAATCAAATTCAACAAGGTTGATTTACCACTGCCGGAACGACCGACAAACGCAACCGTCTGACCGGCCTTGATCGTTAGATTAATTGATTTCAGGGCGACTACCTTTTCTCCCTGGTAGCTGAAATTAACATTATCAAATTCGATCAGACCGTCGACCTGTTCTACCTGGTGTTTACCTTCATCGTGTTCCTGCTTTAAATCTATAAAGGAGAAGACGCTTTCTGCTGCAGCAATACCACGCTGTAATTCACTTACTATTGAAGTGAGTGAACGCACCGGAGGCATTAACATTGACATTGCCGTTATAAACGAAACAAAGGTACCAGCACTAATTTCATCTTTCATGCTTTCATGTGTAGCAAGGTATATGATAAGTGCTAAAGCGCAGGCAATGAGCAACTGGATAATCGGCGAGCTTAATGCCTGCATCATCTGCATGCGCAGATGCTGACGTCGGTTTTTATCATTCAGAACCGAAAACTGTGCTTCTTCATATACCCGCCCGCCAAATATTTTTACCACCAGCTGGCCTTTAATGGACTCTTCGATAATACGGGAAACACTGCCCATACTAACCTGAATGTTCTGGCTGATTTTACGAAAGCGCTTGGAGATGGTAATAATCAGAAAAGCTACAACCGGTGCAACAAAAATAAAGACTAAAGCCATTTTGGTATTTAAATAAAACATCCAGGCGAATAATGCGACAACCGTTAACGCATCACGAATAAAAACCGTTATCGCTTTGGTCGTAGAATTTGCCACCTGCTCAACATCATAGGCAAACTTCGAAATTAACTCACCTGTTATCGCCTTGTCATAAAAAGATTTTGGCAAAGTCAGCAGGCGGAAAAACATTTCCTTGCGTAATTCCCGAATG
>JAULBQ010384323.1:0-16909 GCA_032355525.1 Pachydermia laevis
GAAGTGCCTATTAGTCCAAGTTTGACACCGCCAACATTAGTAACCGAAACACTATATTCTAATTTTTACAGTCAGTATATATCTGGTATTTACGGAAAGAACATCAGAAGGTTTAACCGCACATTCTACTTAGATTTTAGGTTAGTAAAGAGTATTAAATTGAATGACACTATTGTAATAGGCAGAATGAAATACTACATAAACACCTTAAAAACTAATTTCAATACTGGTAAGGTAGAGATGGAATTGATAACAAAATTTGAATTATGAAAGAGTTAATCGAGATGTTAAAAATGACACCAATGGGAGTTTCAGACTTGGTGGATATAGCGAAGGGAAAACATGAGGGCGGCAGTTTCTTAGAAGATGCTGCTAAGATTTACGAAATGAAAAAGGAGGCTTTAAATGGCAGATAAGGAAATTTTAGTAGAGGTAAGAGTCGAGCAAACGGGGCATGAGATAACCGTTCTAAAGCAGAACACTAAGAAGATAGCGGAGAATCAGGAGCGCAGTTCTAAAGCGTTAAACGAGTCGGGCGGTGCAATGGCAATCTTGAACACCTTGACAATGGGTTATGCCAATGTGGTTAAGGATAGTTACGAGGAGGTAGTTGATTTACAATTAGGTTTGAAGTTGGCTAAGATTCAAGCGTTTTTATTTGGAGGTGCTTTAAAAGGTGCTTTGGTAGCATCTGGAATAGGAATATTTGTTGTAGCACTTGGAACTATTGTAGCTTATTGGGATGATATAAAAGAGGCTATGACTGGTGTGAATCAGCAAATGTTGGATATGGAAGTATCCGTAAGTAAAATCCAACAATCAGAGCAAAAAAAACTTGATTTATTAAACGCTCAAGATAACGTCCTGAAATTACAAGGTAAAACTGATTTAGAAATATTGAATCTTAAAAGGGCACAAACATTCGAGGTTCTAAAAGCTACACGATTACAATTAGCAGCCATAGAAGAAATAAGTAATGCTACATTAAACGCCTCGATAGATTTAAGAACTAAACTACAATCTTACGGTGTTAGGTCTGGTTGGATTTTAGACCTTTTTGGAGACCCTAAAGAAGTGCGGAAAGAAAATAACGCTAAAATTGAGGAAAAGAAAAAGTACATAAGTAATTTAGAAAATATTTATGCGGGTTTTGTTTTAGAGATACGTAGCAAAGCAGAAACGGTTAAGGTTTCATTCAAAGAATTATTTGGTGAAATAAGCGATGAAGATGAAGAGGCATTTTTCCAAGCAATAAGCAATAGATTCGAGGTAATAGCAGCGGCAGACCAACAAATGCTTGATGATAAACAAGCGGTACACGATGAGTTAAACGCTATGTTTGACGACCTTGATGATTAGCGATTTGAGGAATTTCAAAACCAATTAGAAAGGGATAAAAAAGAGAAGGATTCTGCCAAAGATTTATCCAAAGCAAAAGCAGATGCTCAGATATCTTTGAACAAACAGCTTTCAGAAGAGAAAAAGAAGTTGGAGATACAGGCTACACAGATAAAAGAACAAGCGCTCAAAGAGATACGTGAAGCCACTGAACTTGAACTCAAAGCAAAAGATGAAAAGATCGCGCAAATGGCAAAAAGTATTGAAGATGCCAAGCGAAAATCAGAGCAAGGGTCTATGCAGGTTCAGGGTGAAGCTTTGGAAACAGTCATAGAGTCTTGGCTTGCGTCACAGTTCCCGTTTGATACGGTAGAAGAGGTGAAAAAAGGTGCGTTTGGTGCCGATTGTGTACAAACCATACATACAAGAGAGTTACAAAATTGTGGTGTCATCTGTTATGAATCTAAAAATACAAAAGCCTGGTCAGATGGCTGGGTGACAAAACTCAAACAGGATATGCTCAAAGTCAATGCAGACCTTGGTGTGCTGATTACCTCTGTCTATCCAAATGGTATGGATCGTATGGGCTTTGTAGATGGTATATGGATCTGTTCTCTTGATGAGTTTAAGGGTTCTGCTTCTCTTTTACGGGAGAGTTTGATACGTGTGCATAAAATGGTAGAAAAAGAGGAAAACAGGGGTGATAAAATGGCACTTCTCTACACTTATTTAACAGGTAATGAATTCTCTATGCAACTGAATTCTATAGTTGAAGGGTTTATGTCCATGCAGACAGAATTGGACAAAGAACGTCGCTCTCTCATGGCAAGCTGGAAACGCAGACAAAAACTCATTGATGGTGTGTTGCAAAATACAACGGAGATGTATGGTTCATTGCAGGGAATAGCCGGCTCTGGTGCTTTAGCGCATATTGAGGCTTTGGAATTGCCTGATGGGTTGGATGAAGAAGATGAATAATATACCCAAAGAGTTAGCTATTTATCAAGCGTCAAATGGAGAGATAAAGCTTAAGGAAGATGTAGAAAATGAGACGATCTGGGCAAGCAAAAAGGATATAGCACAAATCTATGATATTGATAGAAGTGTGGTTTCTAGACATATTAATAATCTTTTTAAAAGTGAAGAGGTAGATAAAAATGAGGTATGTGCATTTTTTGCACAGACCACAAAATCTGGTGGGCATAAAGACAAAACACAAACAAGACAAGTGGAATACTATAACTTGGATGTAATCTTATCTGTAGGGTATCGTACGAATTCAACCATTGCTATATCTTTTAGAAAATGGGCAACACATACTCTGAAAGAACATATTATAAAGGGTTATACGATCAACCAAGAACGCATTCAAAAGAACTATGATGAGTTCTTACGTGTAGTAGAAGATATAAAAGTTCTCTCACAAAATAATGATAATGTAAAAACAGGGGATGTGCTAGAGCTTATCAAAGCTTTTTCGGCTACTTGGTTTGGGTTGGACAGTTATGACAGAGAAGAGTTACCCAAAGAGGGGATTACGAAAGTAAATCTTGAGTATGAGGTAGAGAAACTTTATGATGATATCGCTACTTTTAAACAGGAGCTTATGGCGCGAGGTGAAGCAGCTGAGATATTTGCCACAGAAAAAACACAGCGAAGCTTAGAAGGGATAGTGGGTAATGTATTTCAGTCAGTATTTGGCGAAGATGCTTACCCAACAGTAGAAGAGAAGGCTGCTCATCTGCTGTACTTTGTAGTGAAAAACCATCCTTTCAATGATGGCAACAAGCGTTGTGGTGCATTTAGTTTTATTTGGCTACTTAAACGTGCAGGGTTTAATGTAGAGAAGTTCATCAATCCCAATGCCTTGACTGCCTTGACCTTACTTATAGCAGAGTCTAACCCTAATGATAAAGAGCGTATGGTTGGGTTGGTGCTTTTGATGTTGAGGGATGGGTGATGAGGGGAAACAACCTAAGATGTGTAAAAGTAGCTAAAGCGTATTAAACTAACTCTTTATTGACATTATACACCAAATGGTATATAATAAAATCATCAATCCAAAAGGAGTTACGATGTCAAAAGTACAAACAAGCTTACGTTTAGAAGAAGAGACATTCAATGAAGCTAAAGCGATACTCAAGTCTTTGGGTATGAATTTTACTGAGGCGGTGAATGTATTTGCATCTATGGTTGTGCAAGAAAAGGGGCTACCCTTTAATGTAGTGGCTTCTTCTTATCCTAGCATAAGCTATGAAGAAGCACAGAAGAAAGTACAACGCTCCATAAACAACATAGAGAAAAATGAGGGCATACCCTCTGATGCATTTTTTGAAAAGATACTAAAGTAACGTGAAAAACTACCGTGTCATCATAGAACCAGAAGCAGGGGATGACTTGGAAAGTATCTATGCATACATTGCAAGTGAAGACAGCGTAACCCAAGCACAGAGGTTTTTACACAAACTTCAGATAGCCATAAACGCACTAAACTACATGCCAAAACGCTTTCGTAACAGTATCTACATAGATGATGGTAAAACGCATGACATGGTGATACATGGCTATACTATTTGTTATCATATACTTGAAGAGACGGTGCATGTGGTGGCTGTGTTTCGGCAGAGGGCGTTGTAGGGTGGTTATTGTTATCACCCGACCCCTGTTCTGCTGTTCTGTACGTTTGGCGAACAACAAGGCGGATGATTTGACTATCAAGAAATTGACTTATGGGAATCCTACTATGAAGGCTAAGTTTGATGGGCAGAATGATAATGGTTATGAAGGTGAGTGAGATAGTAGAGGTGAGGGCATGAGTTATCATTATCACCTGACCCCTATATTTGACCCCTATATTTTTAAAAGCAGGAGGTACAGTTATTAGCATTTTATCAGCCAATCTCTCGAAAGCTTCATTGTCAAGTAAATATCGAAATGCATTAATGCATAATGAACTGGTGCTAATTAGTACACATTATCCAGAATCCTCATTTGGTGCGGTAAATGCACTAGGAAATAATAAATATATCTATGCCCAATCTCTCGCTACAATTATTGTTCACTCTGAGATAACAGGAGGAACTTGGTCCGGTGCCAATGAAGCATTGAAAGAGGAGTATGCTCCTTTATGGGTTACTCAGATGTCAGAAGGTAATACAAAGCTTATTGAATTGGGTGCAAATGCTTTATTCTCAGGAATATTTAAAGATACTATAGATGCTCTTTGTAACGGGAATCTTGGAAAAAAATTAAACAAGCCATCATTCTCTTTATTTGATGATATTAATGAAGAAGATATTTCCTCTAACAATAAAAGTTTAAATGTAAAAGTAGATGAACTTGAGAATATCATTGTGATGTCTTTTTTTGAATTTTTTATGTCTAAACTGTATCAAGAGTATCCAGGAAATAGTATTTTTAAACCAAAAGAAATTGAAAATAAATTTGGCCTAAAGCAATCACAAGTTCAAGATTGGATTGCTGAAGCGGAAGAGAAGAAGTTGATTAAAAAGCTTGACGGTAGAGTAAAAAAATACAAAATTATTTAGATAATAGGGATAGACTAAACAAAAACCATTAAAGTTCACCCAAAACCTTAAAACCTTAGGGGCAGGACATGAAAATAAACTAGCAAGAAGTATGGAAAATTGGATTAGGATATTTGGTGTCTGGTGATGCTAATGCTATACTTCTTTAGCCCTTATGGCATGACTGAGAATGTATCCATAAATATCAGTGTATGTGATACCAATATTATATCCTTAGCTCTTACGGCGAAAGTGAAAATATATGCATATAGCCTTACGTGGTGGGTTGGAAACCCACCCTACAAGAGAAATAAATGATAAGAGACAACCTATTATCTTATCATTAAATAACACTTTTATGATATAATAAACCAATTTATCTTATCAATTAAAGAAAAACGATGCAAAAAAACAAACTATGGATATGGCAACATACAAATTACCCTCATTTTACCTATGATACTAAAGCCATAGAAACACACCTACTAGAAACCATTAGAATACAAGGGCAGCTAGAGGGGAGTATAAAGCATCTATCTCTTGATACGCAACATACATTACAAACCGATACTATACTAGATGAGATACTCTTTAGCTCATATATGGAAGGTGAAGTACTACACAGAGATAGTGTGCGTTCGTCACTGCGTAAGGTATTTGAAGATGTAGATGACCATAAAGGGAGCAAACATACAGACAACATAGCCTCTGTACAGTACGATGTCAATACCAATACAGAACCTCTGAGCTTAGAGCGTCTGCACCGTTGGCATTATGAGCTTATAGTGCATGGTGGGTATGATGCTGCGCAAGTCACCCCTGGGGCATTTAGATGCTATGATGAGATGTATGTTACTTCAGGCACGGGGGCAAAGACTAGAGTGCATTATGTAGCACCTCCTTCAGAACTGTTAGATGCACAGATAGAGGGTTTTTTAGCGTACTGCAATAGCACTACAGATAACCCACTCATACAAAGTGCCATCGCCCATATTTGGTTTGTGCAGATACACCCTTATGGAGATGGTAACGGTAGGATAGCTAGAAATATAACCAACTATATACTCTCTAAGGGTATGGGACTAGATAGCAGATACTTTTCTCTCTCTCATGCTATAAACAATGACCTCAAAAACTATGGAGAGCTACTAGAACAGAGCAATAGGCTGACTAAAAATCCAAACTTAGATTTGACCCCGTGGATAGTGTGGCATACACAAATTATACATAGTGCCATAGAGATGTCTATAAACGCTATAGATAAAACCATAGTCAAAACAAAGTTTTATGACAAAATAAGAGAGATAAAAATAAGTGAAAATCAATCTAAGGCTATCAACTTCTTGTTATCGGGAAAAGAGGAGAGTATAAACAACAGTATGTATAGGGTTATCACAGATACAAGTCAAGTCACAGCATCTAGACAGCTAAATGACTTGGTAAAAAAAGGTGTTTTACAAAAAGTAGCAAACCAAAAGGCACGTAGCAGTGCGTATGAGCTTTGTTTGTAGAGAAAAGGGATCTTGATGCTAATGCTATACTTTTATAGCGCTTAGGGCGAGGGTGTGACCCCACACCACGGTAAATCATGACAAGTTACCTTTTAAATTTAAAGGTCAGGAACTAAATCCTAAATATTTGCAACACTGAGAGGTATATGAGGTGATAATAACAAGAGACTAAAAAATCATTAAAATAACCATAAAATAGTATATTTTAACGTTTTTATAGACTTTATCATTAAAATATGCTAAAATAATACTATGTTAACGAAAAAACAAATCACTAAAATAGACAATTTACGAAAAGAGTACTTTCAGTACGCCATAGGTAAAGAGCAACTACTAAAGCTACTGTCTGAAACTGAAGTCTTTGAACAAGTGTATAACTCTAATGCTATAGAAAACTCTACGTTAAGCATAGAAGAGACAGAGAAAATACTTTTGCAAATAGACTTAGACAGGTATGTTTCTGAACGTGAAATACATGAAGCCAAGAATTTGGCTCGTGTCACTGAGTATATAGACAATAATGCAAAAGATAAAGCACTTAGTGCAGATATGATGTTGTTTTTACATAAGATACTCATCTCTAACATTGACAATGACATCGCAGGTAGGTTTAGAGAGGGTGATGAGTATGTACGAGTGGGGAACCATATTGCTCCTGCACCTTCACAAATTGATGAAGGGCTAGTGAAAGCTTTTAATCAGTACAAGTCAGATGCTTCTAAAAATATTGTAGAGCGTATATCTAGGTTTCACCTAGATTTTGAAACCTTGCACCCTTTTATTGATGGCAATGGACGTATTGGAAGAAGTCTCAATAACTATTTGTTAATACGAGAAGAATATGTGCCTATAAACATACGCTTCTTGGATAGAGAAGAGTATTATGCTGCATTTCAAGAGTTTAATATGTTTGAAAAAACAGAGATAATGGAACAGATAATCTATAGAGCATTAATAAACTCTTACCACAAAAGATTGGCATATTTAAAGGGCTTGAATATTGTCACATTAAATGCCTACGCAAAAATGCATAAGCTCTCAAACCCAAACCTCATAAACAAAGCAAAAAGACAGACCATTCGTACGTTTATGGAAAAAGGTGTTTGGATGATAGGGGATGAGTGATAATATGCAGTTTTTAGGATAACACAAATGAAAATTTTTGCTTTACAATCACTTGTCGGAGGTTTTTTAGATGAAGATCTGAAAAATTTCAATAAAGTTTTTGATGATTGGTGTGTACAGTTTGAGAGTATGGAAGATGCACAGCTTATACTAGATAGCCTTGAAAAAAATAAGAATATCAAAATTGTTGAGATTACGCCACTGAGTTATCCTAAATACTTTTTCCCAAAATTACAGGGTACCATACACGCGACACGAGAATATGAAGGAAAAATCATCTGCATCGTCGAGCCATATATGGGTTCGAGCTTCCGCATTGCCATATGTGACCTGCAGACTAAAAAGGTAAGAGTACTCGGTACCCGCTACAAGAGTGCACTAAGTGTCGAAGGGGCATTTGCCAATTTGTCTTTTGACTTGTAACCAAAGATACATTTCACTCTACCGTGCAAACAACACTTCCGCGTCAAGTCTGTAAAACCCTTTTAACTCTTCATACACATCTGGAAAATGACTCTTAAACGTTTTGGGCGTTTCAAAGAAACGTTCACTGCACACTGCAAAAAACTCTGCTTCATTGGTGAGGGCGTAGTAGCCTAAATGTTTTAGCGCTTCTGAGCTTTCATGTTCTTCTTTTAATGTACTAAGCGTGTCAAACGCTTTTGAAAACACCTTTGACCAGCGTTTGTAGTTGGAACTTTCCAAAAGAGGAGTGCCGTCGGCTAGGCCGTCTTCAAAGTCTAACTCATGGGCAAACTCATGAATGATGACATTGTCTTTGTCTTGTTTGGCAATGTTTGCTTCTATGTCTTGCCACGAGATGACTACTGTACCGTTAGAAGACTGTCCTTCTAGTACTACGCCATTGTTTGTATTGTCACGCACAATGAAGTGTTTAGGGTACACAATAATGGTTTGTACATGGTCTTTCTCTCCTACTTCAAACCCAAGTCTCATGAGACAGGCATAAAAGGCAATGATGACTTTTATGTTGTCATCTAGGGTCATTTTGGCAGCTATGAACTCTTTTTGGTCTATGAATAGGAGTATGAGAAAGTGTATTTTCTCTTTTTGTGTAGTTGAGAGTGCTTGGTATTGGCGTAGGGGAGTGAGACTGTCTTGGTAAGTGCTAGGAAAAGCCATGGCACCAATGCGTTTGTAACGAGACTTACGTCTAAAATGCTGTACCGTTTTCCACAAAAGAAAAAGAGCAACAAGCGCAAAGAAAAATTGTATGAGTAAAAAATAGTAGTTTGTCATGTAGGGGTATGCCTTGGTTTTTTTAAAGTGTAACATCTTTTTGTTTTAGAGTTAAATGTAAAGAGGACTTAATGCTAATAAATTATTATTCTCCATTTAAAACAAGTAGAACGGTTGCTCTACTTGTTTTAAGCTCTGTGGTGATTTTTAAAATATTTATTTCACCATTCTCAGTGTAGTATTCTTCATTATCTAACATTTGTAATATGGTGTCTTTTTTCTGAAGTAACTCTTGAGACGTTTGTCTGGTTTCAAAAGTAAAATCTTCCTCACTCATGCTCTTCATGGCTTCTAAATCTCTTTTTATGGTGGACGTGGTGACTTTTAACTCTTTTGCCAAATCTTTAGGGTCTTCCATGCCTCGTAATAGCAAGTCTCTTAAAGCAATTCTTCTTGTTTTCATTTTACGTCGACGATGATAAGAAATTTTCATGAGTATGCTTTCGAGTATTATTTGTCTAGTTTTAGCTATGACATTATAGAGATATATTTTATGATGATGATAAGAGAATAGGGGGCAGGTGAACGTAATCGTAAGAATCTTCTCCTCGTTTTCAGAATGTTCGTGGGAATGTATATAAGAGCTTCGATATAGGTTACCGCGCACAATGTGGAAAGCAGAGAAGAAAATAGAGAGAATTATGCTAATATTCTGCTTTTAGAGGATAAACACAAATGAAAAATCTCAGAAAAAAATGAGTATATCAAGATCGTTTTGACTTATGAAAACATAAAAATACCTAAGGGGGATCTCATTTGAACTGTATTTTATTACCTAAAGATGCCAAAAGAATTAGTGACGAACTGCAAGTTACGCATATTAAAAAAGTACTAAAATCTAAGGTAGGCGATAGTTTAACCATTGGGGAGATTGGTGGGTACATAGGTAAGGCTACTATTGTCGAAATAAATGCCAATGAAGTACTTCTTAGAGATGTTATACTGGATAAAAAACCACCAGCTAAACTTGACTTAACCGTTATTCTTGCTTTACCACGTCCAAAAGTGCTGCGTAGATTGATTATGGATATGACTTCTCTTGGTGTGAATAAACTTATTATTGTAAATAGTTACCGTACGCAAAAAAGTTACTGGCAAAGCCCATTACTAAACCGTATAGATGAGTTTGTTTTTGAAGGGTTACAACAAGCCATAGATACAGTGCCACTAGAGGTTGAGTTTCAAAAACGTTTTAAGCCATTTGTTGAAGATGAATTTCCTGCTTTATTGGTAGATAAAAAGGGGGTTAAAGAACAAGGTAATGCAGTGATTGCTCATCCTTATGCTTCACAATCTTGGAAATCATATCTTGATGGTCTAAAGTGTAAGAGCAGCAATAAAAATATCATGCCAAAGATACTATGTATTGGAGCAGAAGGCGGTTGGATAGACTATGAAGTTGACTTACTTTGCAAACACGGTTGTACCTCCGTTAGTTTAGGAGCAAGGATCCTACGAACAGAAACTGTGGTTAATGTGTTACTTGGTCATTGGTTAGCAGAAGGTGCCAGGTGACAATGACAACTTTAGTTGTCCCGTACACACCTAATATAACGCTCATAGGTTTTATAGTTGTTATATTCATATCCACGTTTAAAGTTCATTATATACGCAAACTCTTCACTTGATTCATCTGCCGTTGACGACCAGTAGTAACCCGATCCTCCAACATTTTTAAAGCCATTTTTTATAGCTGGATCATTTTGACTTAAATTCACTACATTTATTAATTCTTTAATTGTTGGAAGTCGCCAATCATCATGCCCGGCTAAGTGTAATTTCTGACAAAAAGACACTGCTCCCTGCCAATCTTTTTTTGTATATTTTGCTGCATTGTTATCCTGCCACATTAATCCAGTTTTATTATCTATTAACACATCAGATGCTAATGATAAACTGATACTTGCTATGATAAAAAGAATTACTTTCATAGTGATTCCTGCTTTCATTGATTTATTTTTTATAAGATGGAGTATATCTAATCATAGGTGAAATGTGCTAACTTTGGAAGTGAAGCAGCTAATATTTTCTGTATCTCATCCTGGTTGGCATTGTTTTCGATGCTGAGCCAGACCAGTGATCTTATGTCTGTTAGGGGATGTAGGTTTTTAATGTCATTATGGGATAAATCTAAAAAAACGAGGTCTGTGAGAAATGTAAGGTTTTCGATGTTTTTTATGCGGTTATGACTTGCGTCTATCTTTTTGAGTTTTGTCAAGGACTGAAGTGGACTGATGTCAGAGATGTAGTTATGCTTCATAAAAACATGTCTGATCTTTGGCAGTTCTCTCAGTACTTCAATATTCTCTATGTCGTTGTTTGAAAAAGCCAGTTTATGCAGGTTGATGAGTGGTGCGACAGCATCGATGTTTGTAAGTTTGTTACGTGAAAGAGAGAGGGCACCCAGCCATGTAAGTTCGCCTATCGACTGCGGAAGGACTTCCAGTCCTAGATCACTGAGGTTCAGGTATGGTATTTTGTCTGCTTTGCATAAAGCTATTTTCTCTTCAGCTTGTTCTATATCTGTCATAGGCTATCATCCTTTATGTACTATACCATAGCATGATGTAGAGTATATAAAGATAGGTCTTATATCGAAATTATCAAAACCTATCTCCAATAGTCATACTTATTTGCTATAATCACCTATCTAAAAGAAGGCTACATTATGGCAAAACGTCCAACACTCCTACAACATTTCCGCTCTTTTGCTTACCAGAATAAACTCAAAGATTTTGACAAAGCTTTAGAATATTTTACAGTATTTGGTGGTACGGGATGGGACATAGATGTGTCAAAAAGTGTAGATGCACTCATAAAAGAAAAAGTACTGCGTAACTATGAACCTATTCACAACGGTATTACACGCTTTACACATGGTAATGCTTTGTATCATATGTTGTTGTCTATTATCGCTTTGGGTGAGAGTCATGAAGATGCTGTGTTTAAAAAAGCCAGGGTAGGTAGAGACAAAGGTGAAGAGGCTATGGATTACTTGGAGATGAAAAGTCTGTTAAAGTTTGATACCTCAGTAGAAAAACCTTTGAAAAGTTCTGATGGAAAATCAGATAAATTGTTATTTGAATTGCCTTTTATGCGTTTCTGGTTTGCTACAGTTTCACCTTATTATAAGAGTATCTCTATGGGAGATTTTTTTGAGTTTGAAGAAAAGTGGGGTCAATTGAGGGGTAATTTTTCAATTTTATTAAGCAACCTCTTGGTGTTGGAGTTGGTAAAACAAAGCTTTGCTGATAAATTTGTAGATGATCCCATAGTCTCCATAGGTTCATACTATGACAAACAGGTACAAATAGAAATACTTGCCATTAGAAAATCTGGAAAAATGTTGGCAGGGGAGTGTAAATACTCACAAAAAGAAGCAAAAATAAATATGCTTAACTCCCTTAAAGAGAAGTGCCAAAAAGCAGAACTAGACATAGAGGACTATGTACTCTTTTCTAAAAATGGGTTTTCTTCTGATCTTGAGCAGATGAAAGATGCAGAAGTAACACTTTTATCTCAGGGAAATCTATCTTCGTTACTGGATAACTTGAATAAAGATGACTTGTTAGTGTATACCAATAAAAAGTATTAGAAAAATGGCACGTGTTGATCAAAAAGAATTTTATCAAAACAATTACGATACCTATGGTGTATCTGCTGAAGGTGTAGCATGGGATTCTGTGCAGACCCAAAAACGACGTTTCTCAGCTATTACCTCCTGTCTTGGTGATGTAAAGAATGATACGCTTGTCGATGCCGGATGCGGATTTGGTGACTTTTATATTTACCTGAAAGAAAAAAATAACTTACCAAAAACTTACACAGGGCTGGATCTTTGTGAACCAATGGTTAAAGAAGCAAAAGTACGTACGGAGTGTAAGATAGTGAAGCGTGACATTTTGCGTCAGACTATCCCAATGGCAGACTGGTACGTTGCCAGCGGATCCATGAACCTTCTGACACGGCTGGAAACGCGACTTTTCATCCAGCGCTGTTTTGAAAAAAGCCGTAAAGGATTTGTTTTTAACTTACTTTATGGCAAAGAGCATGAAGGGAGCTACAGTTATTGGCTGCCGCATGAGATTATAGAACTTTGTCAACCCCTTGGTGTAAAAGTACAGATAAAAGAGGAATATATGGATGGTGATTTTACGGTAGTGCTAAGTATCTAAGTCTAAATTCAAGAATAAGATACAATACTAAACAGGGAAAAACATGCTCATATTTGCTCTCTCGCTATAAAGGGGCACACCTGCATTCACATTTTATACACATTTCTACACTACGATGATAAAGTATACAGATCAATACAAAGGATACATCATGCAAACAGCACGAAGAAAATTTTTAAAATACACATCCATCATGGGATTGATAAGTCTCACTAACCTCTCACTTTTTGGGGGAGTATTCCAATTGCAGCCAGAAGAGATAGGTTCAACACATATGGATGAGCATTTCGATCCGGATAACTGGCTTTAAAAGCCTCATATCTTTAGTTCTGTCTCTTTTGGGACAGGACAACCTCTTTTTATCCCCATGATCCAAAATAGCCAATACCAAAATTTTCCCAATTCAAATTAAAAGCATATAATAAAGCATTTTATAAACTTTACAGAAATAATCAGCAGTATAATTATTTAGCTATAATACGTAAAATATATAAGGTTCTTCTACATGTTTAAACATCCAACTCTTTTACAACAGTTTCGCTCTTTCTGTTACCAAAACAGTGCCACAGATTTTGAGCAGGCCATTGAGTATTTCGCTGTTTTTGGCGGTATGGGCTGGAAAGTTGATTTTTCTAAATCTATTGAAGAACTGATAGAAACAAAAGTGTTAAATAACTACAGATATATACATGGAGATCTGACTAAGATCACTCACTCTAAGCCTATGTACCATGCGATGCTCACTGCCATAGCCACTGGTGACAGACGAGAATATTCTGCCTTTAAAAAAGTAAATATTGGCAGAGAAGAAGGCGAAGAGCTGATAGATTTTCTCATAAAAGACGGATTTTTGATCTTTGATAAATCTGTAGAGAAACCGGTGAATGAACAAGATGGTATTTCCGATAAGCTTTTATTTGTGACGCCCTTTATGCGTTTTTGGTTTGCAGTCGTTTCTCCTACTTACAAAAGTGTCAAAGAGGGTGACTATGAGGAAGTGAAAAAACGCTGGTCTCATATGAAGGCAGATTTTTCTACACACATTTACGATCAATTGGTCTTGGAAATGCTTAAACAAGGTTTTAAAGATGCTTTTGAAGGTGACCCAATCGTTGCTATAGGTGGCTACTGGGATAAAAATGTTGAAATAGACATTTTGATAAAAAGAAAGTCCGGTGAATTGATAGCAGGTGTAAGCAAGTATTCAAAAGTGAAGGCTAACAAAAGCGAAGTAACAAAACTAAAAGAGAAATGTTCTCAGGCTGAATTGGATGTGGGGACTTTTGTCATTTTCTCAAAAAATAAGTTTTCATCTGAATTGAAAAAGGAAAAAGGAAATACATTACAACTTTTTTCTTTAAGAAATCTTACGGGTCTTGTTGCAGAATTAAGTGAAAAAGACTTGCTTACTTATACGAATAAGAAATATTAATAAATATGAGGAAATAAAATGAAATGTATGATATTGGCAGCAGGATCAGGTACAAGAATGAAACCGCTGACGAATACAACCCCGAAACCTTTACTTGAAGTGGGAGGTATTCCGCTCATCGTCTGGCATATTGAACGTTTGGCACATGAAGGGTTTAAAGATATTGTGATCAATGTGGCACATTTGGGTTATAAGATCATAGATGCACTTGGTGATGGTTCGGAGTGGGGAGTAAATTTGCAGTACTCTGATGAGCAGGAAGAGGGATGTCTGGAGAGTGCCGGTGGTATTATTAAAGCTTTGCCTCTATTGGGTGATGAAACTTTTTTGGTTGTCAATGGAGACATATTCACAAACTATGAGTTTCAGGAGCACAGAAAACTGGCTGATGGTATTTTGGCGCATCTTATACTCATCCCTAATCCTGACCATAATCCGGAAGGTGATTTTGCATTGCAAAACAATAAGGTGGTAGACAATAAACAATATACATTTTCAGGCATAGGGTATTATTCTCCCAGGCTCTTTGAAGGTGTTCCGTATGGTAAGAGCAGTACCATTCCACTATTAAGGGCAGCGATGAAAGAAGGTAGAGTGACTGGCGAACTTTTTGAAGGCGAATGGCTGGATATAGGAACACCACAAAGACTTGAACTTTTGAATGCACAGCTTTTCAATAGTAATTAGAGTATTTATATTATAATAAACAAATTCAAGTTCAAGGAATAATCAATGACAAAAATAAAACTCATATCGGCAGCAGGTTTTGCTTTACTTTTAATGACAGGATGTAGTACAAATCAACCTTCTTTTGATCCAGCTGATACAGCAATAGAAGTTGTAGATGGAAAATCATATAACATCCCTAAAGGGGCACATCCCTCTCCTTATGTAGATGCTAAAGTTATTGCGTTTTATCAGAAAATAGGTTTGACAGAGTGTAGTGAAGGTGATATTACATGGGAAGAAGAGAAAGCGAAAGAAGAGATGAATGTTGCCATAGGCAAAGGAGACAGATCTATCTATAAAAAACTTGCCGATCAAGGCAGAATTGGATGTGCCAGTCCTATTAAGTAAGAAGCTATTACAATTCATACACGATTGTAGTATATTATGCAAAAAAATATACAAGGATTAAAATGGCAAAGATTAAAATACAATATAGGGAGGTACTAAATGCTGAATCTTAAAAAAGAGATACTTTTACCTGTTTTAGTGGCAACTGGATTAAGCTCATTGGCTATGGCAGATACATTTAGCAATACTCAATCTGAGACTTATTATGCGGAAGAACCTATTTCACATTTTTATATTGGTGCAGCATATGGTATGACAAGTGTAGAGGATGATTATATTTATGAAGACCAATATGGTTACTATAATGAGCATGCAGAGATAGATTTTGATGCATTAATGTTACAGGCAGGATACCAATATAACCCTTATTTGGCAGTAGAGCTTAGGTATTGGTTTTCAATGAGTGATGGAGACTATAGTTTATCGTCAGGATGGATCCCGGATGCTGGAAGTTATTCTGACTTTGATGCCTGGGGATTCTATTTGAAACCTATGTATCCCGTGACAAATGAATTTTCAATCTATGGTCTTTTGGGTTTTTCAGGAGTAGTTGTTGATGGTGAACTAGGTTGGGATCTACTTAATGAGAATAGTTTTTCATGGGGAATAGGAGCTTCATTTAATTTTACACAAAATATAGTAGCTTTTGTAGATTATGTACAACTATATGATGATACTTTTAATAATTACGGTTATTACAGTTACGATTATTACTCTCCAGGAAATACAAGTGTGGATACGATAAATTTTGGTCTAAGTTATAAGTTTTAATATTAGAAGAGTCCTTACGTCAATCATCTTAGTAGATGAGCTGTAAGCTATTAAAAAGCAATGAAGTCGTTTAGTAAATAAGGAAAGAATGATGAAGAAAATAGGATTATCGACCATGCTTATGATCGCCATATCGGTGGGATTGGCAGGGTGTGCGAGTAATGCTGGAACGGCAAGCTTCAATGATCCTGATAAGCTGCATCAGATACATATCAACAAAAGCACCAAACAACAAGTCAAAAACCTATTGGGTGAGCCACAGAGTATCACTCAGCACAGCAATGAGACAGAGAGTTGGACTTATCAAAGTACACACACTACCTATACGGAGAAGTATGCTGCCAAGAAGGCACTCTCTTTTGTTCCCGTCCCATATTTAGGCACTGCCGTAGGATTGGCAGACAGTGTGGTGGATGTTGGTCCGGACAAGATAGGAGAGAAGAAAATTTTTTCTTTGACATTCAACAAAAAGGGTGTGCTCAAGGAGACGAAAAGGGAAACAGAGCATTTCTGATGTTATTACCGCACCAACTAAACACCCAAATTTTTAATGTAATGATTTCGTTCATAATCAAGGCAGATTTTTGAAGGACTCGCCTTAGCGAATTCAAGAAAATCTAACATAGAGTATGGGCGAAAGCACTGCACCCTCCGGGGAGAACGATAAAAGGCGACCTGCAAGCAAATAAATCT
>JAULBQ010385433.1:0-16882 GCA_032355525.1 Pachydermia laevis
AGAAGGGCCATTTCAATACCGGGCACACAAACTTTCCTCCCGACAGCGATGGCGCTATCGATTTCTTTGCCGATAGCATGCCCTACCCGGCAGAGTATCTGAAAGAACTGCTGCACGGCACGGATTATCCACCCCAGCGCGAGTTGTTACGTGCGTGGAATCCGATTACCCAAGAAACAGTTTGGGAGATCGAGAACGCAGGCTTCTCCGACGGCGGCGGAATACTTTCGACCGGCGGTGGTCTTGTGTTCCAGGGACACGCGACAGGTGAGTTAACAATTTACAACGCCACAAGCGGCGAAAAGTTACACTCGATCGATACCGGCACCGGTATTATGGCCGCGCCAATGACATACACCGTAGACGGAGAGCAGTACGTCGTCGTAATGGGCGGACTAGGGGGCGCAACGTTTTGGGAAATGCCGGAATACGCAGCCGCGTATGAACGCGGTAATGCGGGGCGTATTATGGCGTTTAGACTGGGTGGCGGAAACTTTCCTAAACCACCCATTGTTTCCCAGTCTTCAATTCCCTTACCACCGGACAACAACGCTACTGATGACAGTATTCGACGTGGTTTGAAGGTTTATCTTGATCATTGCATCGCCTGCCACGCGAATGGCGACCACAGCCTCAATCCGGATCTGAGGAGACTTGGCGTCGCCAAGCACAACATATTCTCGGAAATTGTTATGCAAGGCGTACTTACGCCTGGCGGCATGCCACGTTTCGACGACGTTTTATCCGAGACCGAATTGAAATACGTGCAAGCTTACTTAGTTGATGCCGCCTGGCAAGCGTACGACCAACCTGACAGCCAGACAAACTAGATCATTCATGATGGTCGAGGAATTCTGCTATGTCCACTTTGGCTTCAATGATGTGGTCGTGAAGAAAAGTGACTGCTTTCTTGTTTCTTGCTCGGCACAGACTCACTAATTCCTTATGTTCTTCATTGGCTCGATTCCGAATGAATTCCGACAACGTCAAATGCAGGCGAATATATCGTTCCATTTTTCGATACAAACCTGCTACGACTTTGACGGTCACCGGCCGGTTTGCAGGAACATAAAGAGCTGAGTGCAGTTTCCAGTTTAAATCCGACCAATCCTGTGCATCGGCTCGTCCAAACTTTTCGATCTCGATGTCAGCCTGATCGCAGCATTCGTCGGTCATATTCCGCAACGCACGCTCCAGTAAATGCGATTCAAGTATTGCACGGTTTTCGCAATACTCGCCGATTTCGTCGCCAGTAAGGCCGGTTACAATCGCCCCTTTGTACGGCAAATTGTCGACTAGCCCCTCTGCTTCGAGCTGTTGCAGTGCCTCCCGGACAGGTATCCGGCTGGTTTGCATTTTCTTGGCAACCTTGTCCTGATTGACAGGTTCACCGGCGACGTATTGCCCGGAAAGAATTTCCTCCCGCAGAGCATCTGCCACTTTTTGCGCGAGCGAACGCCTGTCGATTCCTGTGCTCACTGAATGGCTCGCATGCGATACGCTTTCGACACTTTTCATTTTATTCGCTCTCCGTCCCAGTTCGATCCGCCGTAATAACCGAAAACAAAGCGTAACGGCGCGCGACTCCGGTCAAACAGAGCCGCGATCATATCTGAATCTTGGCACAAACGGTCAATTAGCCGGTGCTTTAGGCCGCATCTGTGCAACCAGTGATCACCGTTGACCTCAACCAGTATTGAAGATAGTATACAATATATTGTTTGCAATCGTGAGTGACGACAGCATAAATTGATCGCATCCAGCCCAATCCATCTTTCAGAGCGGCCATCCATCGTCGCAAATCCAGGGGGACAAACCATGTTGTACTTTTACCGCAGAACTCGGGAGAGACTCTACATTCTCGCTAACCGCTTGTTTTGTAAGGAAAATAAGAGACTTCGGTCGCCAAACCTCATGCGCGGCAGAAAGATTGGGTTTGTGCCGTTGCTCCTGCTCGCGTCCATACCCGGGTTTGCCGTCGCCCAGCAAAGCGACGCGATCGATTCGGACGAACTGGAGGAAATCGTTGTCAGCGGTACCCGAATCAAACGGGACGGTGCGGAGGCCCCTATTCCCACAACAGTTATCGGGCTTGAGGCGATTCAACTAAGCGGTGCCGATAACGCAGCGGATATCCTCAATGACCTTCCCGTGATGACCCCCGGTCTCGACAGGCAATCGTCCGGATTCGGCCAATTCGGAAACGCCGGTTTGAACTGCGCAAATCTACGAAATCTGGGTGTACACCGAACGCTGACGCTGGTAAATGGGCGGCGACACGCACCCACTATTGACCAAACGGAAATCCCGTGCGTTGATATCAACAATATCCCAACCGCGCTGGTCGAACGCATAGAAGTCACTACGGGCGGTGCGTCCGCGATCTACGGTGCCGACGCGGTCGCCGGTGTTATCAACTTCATTATGAAAGATGATTTTGAAGGAGTCGATTTTCAAGCGCAGGCTGGTGTTTCCAGCGAGGGTGATGCAAATCGCGAAAGCATGTCACTCACACTTGGTGTTAACTCTGACGATGGCAAAGCGAATTCGTGGGTACATCTTTCGTTCGCGAACGAAGACGGTCTGCGATACCCGGACCGCAGCTTCGCCGTCGAGGGCCTGACGTATATCACGAATCCCGCTGCTGCTACCGATCCTAATGCGCCCGCACAAATAGCGATGTCAGGCCTGGGCCAATTGGGATTTTTCGCCAACGTTCCGAACGTATCGCTGCCGCTTGAATTTGATCCCACGACCGGCCAGCTGGTTCGTAGCGCAAATTCCAACAACTTCGCATTCAACGCGGACGGCACGCTGCGCAATTTTGATCTTGGTGGCCTTGCACAACCGATTGACGGTTTCCTCGCCAACAGATCCGGTGGAGATGCCGGTTCCCTATTCGACAGATTTGATCTGACGGTACCAACGGAGCGCGTTTTGTTTGCCGCTGGCGCCCACTACGACCTGACGCCAAAAATCCGCCTCAAAATCGACGGCAAGTACAGTCAGAGCAAATCCGAAGCACAGCTCGGCGCGTTCTTCGAGATCCCGTTTGTCAATTCATTGCTAAACGTCGCTGAGAACCCGTTTATTAGTGACGAAGTCCGAAATTTGCTAATTGGCAATCCTGGATTTCCGGACGTGCCCTTCATTGGCGTAAGCAGAGTGGATGAGGAATTCGGCCCGCGCGGTACGGACGCCAAGAGAACATTCTGGCAAGTCAGCGCCGGAATTGAGGGAGACTTGAGCGACAACTGGTCATATGACCTTGTTTACCAATATGCAGAATCCGATGCCAGTTTCGTATTCACCAATGACAGGCTGGATGCCCGCTTCTTTCAGGCGATGGACGCAATCACAGATCCTGTTTCCGGCAATCCTGTTTGCCGTGACCCAAGCAATGGCTGCGCCCCGGTAAATGTATTTGGTCCGATCGGGAGCATTTCTCAGGAAGCGATCGACTTCATCAGGATTCAGCCGGGCAAGCAATCGTCATTTAAGCAGCAGGTTATTACTGGCTTTGTTTCCGGCAACGTATTTGAACTGCCATACGGGCCAGCCCAACTTGTCGCAGGGTTCGAATACCGAGAAGATAAGCTTGACACTGATGCCACTCGTGAATTCAACGAGGGACTCGGTTTTTTTGGTAGCGTTTTGTCGGATGTGAAAGGCGACATCGACGTAACGGAAGTGTTCGGTGAAATTTTGATTCCAATCTTAAACGGTGTCACCGGCGTTGAAAGCATGAATTTTGAAGCTGCGATTCGGTATTCGGACTACAACCTGGCAGGCGCCAATACCAGTTGGAAGGTCGGTTTCGACTATGCCCCGGTATCCGCAGTGCGTTTCCGCAGCGTGGTTTCGACATCGGTGAGAGCGCCGAACGCAGGAGAAATATTCTCAGCGGGCTCACTCGGTGCTGTTCAGGTTCTGGATCCCTGCGACGAGCTCGCGGTAAATGGGGGTTCATCAACGCGACCTGCAAACTGTGCTGCGCTGGGAATTGTTCAACCTTTCGTTTCGAATACTCGCATCGTAACGACGTTACAGCAAACGACTGGCAACCCGGACCTCGACGTAGAAGAAGCCGATACGTTTACGGCAGGGATCGTATTGACACCCCAATGGTTTGAAAACTTTCAATTATCAGTCGACTATTGGGAAATCGAACTTAGCGGTGGCATATCGTCTTTTGATGCCCAATCCATCCTTAACAACTGCGTCGACTTCGGGACTTTGAACAATGAGTTTTGCCCGCTCGTTGACCGAGCAGTGGACGGCAATATCTCGCTTATCCAAAACTCTCTGATCAATGTCTCCAGCATCGATACGAGTGGGCTGGATATCGAAGCGTCGTACTCGATTTTCTGGGATCGAGTTGGCACCTTTGACTTCAGATTGTTGGCGACGAATCTTGATAAGCGTGATTTCATCCTTGCGCCAGGCACGACTGCTAACAGCAATGTCGATCCTTCAGCCGGCGAACACGGATTGCCGGAATGGAAATGGAATTTCGGTACAATTTACCAGACGGGTCCGTTTACAGTCTCTATGGACGTCCGCTACATCGGCGAAACTGTCCGAAACCTGCTTGAAGACGACCCGGCGGCGCAGCGATCTCCATTCAAGGCGGATTCCAGGATATACACAGATATGCAGGCGAGATGGGCGTTTCGTGACAACATGACGGCCTATGTTGGTGTGAACAACCTGTTTGATACAGAGCCACCAAAGAACCCGGACGTGCGTACCGGTACTCCGCAGAACACCGGCGCACTGCCCTACGACGTGATTGGCCAGTATTTCTATATGGGCATAAACATCAGGCTTTAGAAACGCGTTGAGCCTCTTAATGCGAAGAAACGGTAGCGTATCAGTCTCTGCCGTTTTTTCGCTTCCATACCGGAGAATCTTGCGATCCCGAGCACGCACAAAGCGTGTTAATCAATTGCCTACGGTTAATACCCGAATACGCTGGCGCCTACCGATCGTCGCTCTCTGCAGTGTCTTCCAATCGTTAGCTTGCGCTGCCGAAAGCCCCAACAAGGCACCTCTAAGGGAGCCAGTCACGGACGATGACTTCGTGATTCGCGAAGAAATGATCCCTATGCGAGATGGAGTAAGGCTCTACACGATTATCGTTTCGCCCAAGGCTAACATCAGTAATCTGCCAGTCATGCTTACTCGCACGCCCTATGATGCCACGCGAATTTTGACCGGACCAGCGTCAACGAAGCTGGACATCAATCTCGGCGCCCGGTTCTTGGGAAACGACTATATTTACGTAGCGCAGGATATTCGGGGTCGCTTCCAGTCCGAAGGCGACTACACAATGTATCGACCGCCACGTGGCCCATTTAACGACTCTGAAACCGACAACTCAACCGACGCCTGGGACACTATCGAGTGGCTGGTGAAAAACGTCGAATCGAACGGACGTGTTGGCGTTTGGGGTACTTCCTATTCTGGCTGGCTAACGTTGGCGGCGATTGCGAACCCTCATCCGGCAATAGCAGCCGCGGTACCGTTCAACCCCGTAGTCGATGGTTGGAAAGCGGATGACTGGTTTCATTGGGGCGCTTTTCGCGGCGCGATTGCATTTACATTTGTATATTCAATGGAATCGAAGCCGACTGCATTCAGCGACTATCCTTTTTCCAGCAACGAGTTTTTTGACACGATTCTGAAATTCGGGGCGCTCGGCTCGGCTTTGGGCAGCCGCCTCGACACCCGCCATAAAATGTGGAAGACGTTGGTCGAAAATCCTTCCTATGGGCCATTTTGGCGATCGATCGCAGCCGATCAATGGTTTGATTCGCCGACCCGCTTGGTTCCTACACTGCATGTCCACGGGTTTTGGGACCAGGAAGATATCTACGGATCTCCGGCCGTTTATCAGTCGCTTGAAAAGCACGACGTCGGTAACAGCAATAATTTTTTCGTTGCTGGCCCCTGGTATCACGGGCAACATTTCGCGACCGGCAGCAACCTGGGCAAGATTAGATTCAACGAGTCAACCGCAGTACGATTCCGGCAGGACGTACTACTTCCGTTTCTGAGAAAATTCCTACACGACGAACAGAGTATAACTATTGCGCCTGTTACCGTATTTGAAACTGGCAAGAATACATGGCGAACATTCGACAAGTGGCCGCCAGAAGGTGAATCGGTGCGCCTTTACTTGCAACCCGAGGGACAATTGTCCTTCTCACCCCCCACTATTGAGTCCAGTACCGACTACATTTCCGATCCGGCGAAGCCGGTGCCCTACGCTCCGCGACCACTATGGGCGCTTAACTTCAACATCGACAAAACCGTAGACGCTTGGCGTCGCTGGCAAACAGAAGATCAACGTTTTGTTGATGGCCGACCGGATGTCTTGACATGGATTAGCGAGCCTCTGGAAAAGGCAGTCGTCGTGCGGGGGCCGGTATCGGCACACCTCGTTGCTGAAACGACCGGGAGCGACGCAGACTGGATTGTCAAGCTGATCGACGTCTACCCGGACCCTGCGCCGGATTTCGAAATGTCCGGTTACCAACTAATGATTAGCGGCGAAATTTTGCGCGGACGATATCGCGAGAGTTTCGAACACGCCAGCCCCATAGAAGCAAACACGGCGCTGCCTTATACGATTCCAATGCCGCATGTTAACCATTCTTTCGAACCTGGCCATCGAATGATGATCCAGATTCAAAGCAGCTGGTTTCCACTCTACGACAGAAATCCACAAAACTTTACCGAAAGCATCATGGATGCCCCGGACGACGCCTACGGGGTACAGCGGCAACGAATACACCACGGCAGCAGATCCGCGACGTACCTAGAGTTTCGAATTGATGGCAGCCTCACTGAATAGCGCGGACATCACGCATCGCGCTTTCAAGTTGCTGCCATCGTTGTTCCACATCTCCGGTATAGCCCACCGAGATTCTAACCAGTCCGGCGCCTATTCCGGATATCGACAGGTTATCTTCAGGCATTTCGCTTGATGTACTGCTTCCGGGACAAGACATCAGTGTGTCGAAATAACCCAGACTCACCGCCATGAATCCGAAGTGATACTTGTTTTGCAACAAGTCCATTAATCGATGCGCCGTTTCCTGTGATTTTAGATCGATGGTCAGGATTCCGCCAAACCCGTACTCCTCACGGCGGAAAGAGTTCATTAGATCATAGTCGGGATGATCGACAAGACCCGGATAAATGACAGGTACATTTAGAGCATCGAGTCGGTCTGCGAAAAACTTCGCACGTCTCGCATGCTCTACCATTCGCAACGCCAGATGCGGTACACGCAAACTAATTTTGGAGGCAACGGTTGGATCCATCGTTGGCCCAAGAAGCATCAGTGGTCCCTGATGGAGGTCCATCAAGCCCTGAACGAATTCCGCACTGCCACACACCGCCCCCGCGATAATATCTGAAGCGCCGTTGATGTATTTCGTCATGCTATGAACCACAACGTCAGCACCGAGATCGACTGGACTAATTAGCAATGGACAGAACGTATTGTCGATGACGAGTTGAATATTGTGCTCGCGAGCAATACGGGCAAGCCCGGGAATATCCGCGACGCGAAGCGTCGGGTTAGCCATGGTTTCCGCATACAATACCCTGGTTTTTGCATTTATTGCCGCCGACACTGACTTCAGGTCAGTTATGTCTACGAAGGACGTCTCTATCGCGGTTTTCGTCGGCAGGAAATCATGAAGAAGCGCAAACGTCCCGCCATAGACCGTATTCGAAGATACAATATGGTCACCTGTATCACACAGCTGTAAAATCGCCGCGGAAATAGCAGCCATGCCGCTGGCGGAGCAATAAGCCGCTTCCGTGCCCTCCAACGCCGCGAGCTGCCGGCCGAGATGGTAAACGGTCGGATTGAAATGTCTACCGTAGAGGTAACAGCCATCGGGGGCCGCTTTCCTTCCCTGAAACAGGTCGGGCATTGTTGCAGGCTCCATCACTGTGAAGGCGGTGCTCGCCTCGATGGACATATTCACGCCACCGTGTTCGCCAAATTCGTGTCGTGTGGATGCGATTGATTCGACCGGATTTCGCGCAGTCATTTTGTTGGTGGCTCCTGTTCAGTATCATAATTGCTTGGAATTCGATGCGGCTGAGTTACCACCTCAATCTGCGTTCGAATAGCCAACCGTACAATTCATTGCACTGTTCCAGCAGGTTCGTCAGAGCCTCAGGGACGGCTTCACCTTTTGGTTGAAATTCGCAGAAGGACGTTGTTGTAGCGATCTTTGAGTACCAGTATTTTTCCCATAGTCCGTCTGTATCCCGCGGGCCGGCCGGCCAATTAAGCATGTCTTCGCTGAATTCGATATCAATGGCGTTACAAAGTGTGCGGAGTGCGGATCGCGGATTTTCCAATACCTCTTGAGCATCGAGAACTGGAGGCGTTGATTCGATTCTTCCGGCAACGCGTTTAAATATTCGTACCTGCTGTGGCAAGCCCGTATCTTCCAGACTCGGCCTTGGAATGAATCTGACCAGCGATGTAATCATTTCCTTCGGTTCGCGAATCAAGAAGCAATTGGTCATTTCGTCGAGCCACTCTTCATCCATTTTCGGCAACAAATGATGCGCCATGTGTTTTTGATAAAAGATCGCGGCGCCCTCGTTCACGGGAGCGGTAAGCCAGTCGACGACGTTTCTCCAGTCAGTATCGTTCGCTGCGATGATTTCATCGGCCCCCGGATGCTGAGCACCGGTTTCCTTTAGATAGTGGGCGTATAACGGCTCGTCGCAAACGATCGTATCCGGTCGGTTCTCCCACGATCTCATCATCGCAGTAGAAATATTTCTTGGTCCAGACCACATTGCGATCCGCCTGCCGGAATCGGTCATTGACTGCCCCTTTTTTTGATCCACTGTCATACGTTCGGGCCGGTCAGTAGCTTGGATGCGAATTACTGCGACGCATCGAATTTTCTGTACCAAACGATTTCTGGATCGAATTTACAAACTATATATATTATATTGTATACTATCTATACGTCCACTGTCAGTCAAACCCACGTGAGTCAACGCTGCGGCTGACTTACGCACTACAGCTATCTGTCCTGAACTATTGTTTTGCTCACTAGCTCGCACGCTCGGAAAAAATGGAAACGAAGCCCTCAACCACAGACAGCATTACCTACGACGACCGACCGGCCGACACAAGCGGGCCTCTATCTGCTATTTGTGTGTCGGATCGGGATCGCGCTCAGTGTGGCGCCGAGATCCTTGCGAGATCGCTACAGTTTGAGAATGTCGATGTCTTGTTCGGTTATCCAGGCGGCGCAAACCTGGAGATTTTCGACGTTTTGAAGGATTTCAATATACGCTGCATTCGAACCGCGCATGAACAAGGCGCAGCTCATGCGGCCGAAGCATTTGCAAGGTCTACAGGGAAGATCGGCGTGTGCCTTGCAACGTCGGGGCCTGGTGCGACTAATCTTGTCACAGGATTGGCCGACGCGAACAGCGACTCAGTTCCCATTGTCGCCATCACCGGCAACGTTCCCTCGCACTTGTTGGGCAAGAACGCTTTTCAAGAAGTGAATATCGTCGAGATCGCAACACCTATTACCAAAAAAGCCTTTCTTGTGACGGAAGTCGGCGAAATACCGCAAATTGTTCGCGAGGCATTCGCACTGGCGTCGGGGAACAGGCCCGGTCCGGTGCTCATTGATATTCCAAAAGATGTTCAGCAACAGTATCCGCATGACACCACTGGTCGATATTCACCGCCTCAAATTCCTGCACATTTCGATTCGACCGAAATGACATATCACGGCATGACCACCGCGCAGCTCGACGAATGCTGCCGACTGCTTAGGAATGCACGTCGACCCGTGATATATGCCGGTGGCGGTATTATTAGTTCCGAAACCAGTGATCTATTGACTACTTTTGCGCGAAAGCTCAATTGCCCGGTTACATCGACCTTGATGGGATTAGGCTGCTTCCCGTTCGACGATCCTCTGAGCTTACACGTGTTGGGCATGCACGGAACGCTTGCGGCAAATGTTGCAGTCAACGAGGCAGATGTCGTACTGGCGGTTGGTGTTCGCTTCGATGATCGAGTGACCGGAAAACCGACGGAGTTCATAAAGAACGGGAAGATTATTCACATCGATATTGACCGCGCAGAACTTAACAAAAATAGGCCCGTAACAATAGCAATCGCTGCTGACTTGCGCGTCGCTTTGAGGCAACTGAATGATTGTGCAATTCGATGCGAATGCGACGACTGGCTAGACTACCTGGGCGGACTCAAGGACAAATATCCTTTGTATGAAGAGCAAGAGAACGTTTTGACCGGGCCTCAAGCGATTCGTCTGCTATCGCAAATGACAGCAGGTGAGGCGTTGGTCTCGCTCGGCGTAGGCCAGCATCAAATGTGGGCGATGCAACATTACCAGGTTCGAAAGCCGCGATCATTGCTATCAAGCTCCGGCTTCGGAACTATGGGCTACGGGTTGCCGGCCGCAATCGGCGCAAAAATTGGCAATCCGGACCGACTCGTCATCGACATCGATGGAGACGGTAGCCTGAATATGAGCATCAGCGAATTGTCGACCTGCCATCGCTACAACCTTGGTGTAAAAGTTGTTGTCATCAACAATCAATGGTTGGGCATGGTCCGACAATGGCAAGACATGATCTACGACGGTCACCGATCCGAATCGGCGCTTGCGGATCCGGCCAGTTCCACCACGCCGAATCATGACCAAGATATTTACCCGAATTTTCCGGCGATCGCTGAAGGTTACAGAGTCAGCGCGGAACGCGTGTCAGCGCTGAATGAGTTAGGCCCGGCATACGAAAGGATGCTCGCTGATCCAGACGAACCGTACCTGTTAGATGTCATCGTAAATCGAGAATGCAACGTTTATCCAATGATACCTGCCGGGGGCTCTTACAAAGACATCGTCGTGGCCGGCAATAGAAAACCGTTGTCCACAAGCGATCAAAAGGAAGACTAGATTTGCAATCACCAGACCCACGAAACAAGAACATTCTCATCTATGTGAACGGAAGATTATTGCCTAGGCAAGACGCGAAAGTGTCCGTTTTCGACAGCGCCGTCCAGGGCGGCGACGCCGTTTGGGAGGGACTTCGCGTATACAGAGGTTGTATCGCGGCACTTTCTGAACATCTTGAGCGACTCCAAAATTCAGCGAAAGCGTTGGCTTTTCTCGGCGTCCCAACATCTGACGATATCCGACAAGCAATTTTTGACACTCTCGCGGCAAACAAGATGTCGGACAATACGCATATTCGCTTGACCCTGACCCGGGGAGAAAAAGTGACATCGGGCATGAATCCGAGGTTCAACCAATCCGGGTGCTCGTTAATCGTACTGGCGGAGTGGAAACCGCCCGTATATTCTGACTCCGGAATTTCCGTAATCACATCATCTATTCGCCGCAATACCGCCCAATGCCTGGATTCCAAGATTCATCATGCAAATCTGCTTAACAATATTCTCGCCTCGATCGAAGCCAATGTCGCAGGCGTTGATTGTGCCGTAATGCTGGATATAAACGGATTCATATCCGAAACCAATGACACAAACATATTTATAGTGCGAGACGGCGAATTACAAACGCCTTTCGCCGATAGCTGCTTGCCCGGTATCACTCGCCGGTTGATTCTTGATATAGCAAAATCGGAAAGCATTCCGGCAATAGAGAAGAACCTATCCTTGACCGAGCTTTATACGGCATCAGAGGCGTTCACAACCGGAACTATGGGCGAGCTAACCCCAATACTAATTGCGGATGGTAGGACAATCGGAAAGGGGCTGCGCGGTCCAGTGACTCATCAATTGCAGTCGCTACACGCGAAGCTCTCGTTCAAACAAGGAGAGCAATTGCCATTTTGATTCTGTTTCATGAGACTACTGTCGCGATGCCGATGCCGACGAACGCCATGATTTAGAATTTCCGCCACTTTCGATTCGCGAGGCCACAACCCATGTCACATACGAAAATTCGTTGTCACTACATGTTCTTATCGCTAATTGTTGCAGGCCCAAGCGCAGCCGAACTACAGGCCGATTGGATCGCGAAAAGCGACCGTTACACTCAAATAGTGCTCGAAAACATAGCGAGATATGAACCGGAGCGTGCCGGTAGTATTGGCATAAGCGGAGTCGACAGCGAGATCACCGACCTGCAGGAAAGTCTCTATGAACGTCGTCAAACCGACTTTGAGAATATCCTGTCTGAAATCCAGCGATGCCTGGACGAGGAAACACATCCGAAAATTAGCTAGGATCTTGCGATACTGCGTGACGCAGTCGTTAGGGATATCCGAAGCAGCAAACTGCGACACGACTATTTGATTCCCTACTACAATATCAGCCAGCAAGTATTCGCGGGCATTCGCTCATTAATCGACCCACAAGTCGACAAACGCCGCTATCCGGCCGCTATTGTTCGACTCAAACGTTACGCAGGACTCGAACAAGGAACATCGCCAACTACGAATTTGGCAATGGCCCGAACGAATGCTCGAATTGATGTGGAAGGCTTGATATGGCCACTCCGTATCGAAGTACAACAAGACATAGAGCGAAGCGAGACATTTATTTCCGGAATCGAACAGTTGTTCGCGGCTACGGAATTGACTGGTTGGCAGGAACCCCTGTCGACATTGGTCACACAATTACGAGATTACACTCGATGGATAGAGACGGAAATTCTTCCTCGAACACGAACCGAATTTCGATTACCCCACGATTTATACATTGATTCTTTGGTTAGAACTGGCGTAGATGTTTCGGCACATGAACTGGTGCAAACTGCTACCCAGGGATACATGGACATTCGAAACGAGATGGATACGATTGGCGCCCTCGTCGCCGATCAACACGGGTATACATCCCACGATTATCGCGACGTTATTCGCAGACTGCGTGACGAGGGCTCGATCGACGGGGAAGTGTTGCTCGCGCGCTATCAAGATACCTTGAGTAACATAGAAACGGCAATCCGCTCCGAGAATCTTGTCAGCCTGCCGGAACGAGATGCAGGTATCCGAATTGGGACTGCTGCGGAAACCGCCGAGCTGCCTGCGCCGCACCTCGACGTCCCACGATTGATTGGAAATAGCGGTGAATTGCCCTACTTTGTCATACCCGCGATTAGCCAAAACCCGGACGGCTCTTGGCCACATACCGACTTTAACTATGCGGCAGGTGCTTGGACATTGACGGCACACGAATCGCGACCGGGTCACGAGTTACAATTTTCGACTATGATTGAAAACGGATTGTCGCTCGCTCGCATTATATTCGCGTTCAATAGCGTAAATGTTGAAGGATGGGCATTGTACGCTGAGGCTATCACCAAACCGCACATGCCTCTGGAGTGCCAGTTGATCAGCCTTCAATACCGACTACTACGGGCGGCACGAATGTTTTTGGACCCCATGCTCAATCTGGGCATGATCTCATCGGACGAGGCCAAGACCCTTCTCCTTGAGGATGTCGTCATTGACGAATCATGGGCTCAGGATGAAATTGAACGTTATACGTATCGAAGCCCTGGGCAGGCGACCGCTTATTATTTTGGTTATTTGAAAATGCAATCGCTGCGCACGCGAACAGAGCTGGCGCTGGGGCCCACATTCGACCAACTTTCATTTCATGATTTCGTACTCGACCAGGGAATGTTGTCACCGGAATTATTGCGGCAGGCCGTAATCGACGAATTCATACCTAGTCAGAAAGAGGGAGTTCATTAGTTTCACTGGAGGCATGAAGGGCTCAAGAACCCTATCTGAACCCTGGAATTGGCAATAGTGCGATAGTGCACACCCTGATTAGTAAGAACAGTGTAGTGGACTGTGGGATGAGTCAGTGCTTCGCATATGCTTTCGCCGCCATTTTCAAGTCCAGCCGGAAATTGGTTGCCAAAAATATCTTCCTTTAACAGCAACTGATTGTTCTCAAGTGACGTCAGTCCAGACCGCAACACCAAGATATAGATCGCAGGGGCTGGAAAGCCTACTGGTGTTTGCCATCACGCCGGTCATCCAAAACGGGAAACAGGGTCGGATGGTCATAGTCGCATAATATTAAAAAGTACTGCCCATGCAGACAAATAATACGCTTGTCATTTGTATACTTTTCGTCGCTACTTACCGAGAAGACTCATCGGCTGCTGAAACTTTCTTGACGCTTCGTCCGATAAAAATTAATGCCCAGCCGCTAAACACCATCTTTATTCCGAACAGAATTCCGATCGCCCACACACCTGACAGAGGGAATTGCCGCCACAGCATGATTCCGAGTAGCAGGGTCACAACCGCGTTAAACATGAGCAAACCCCAACCGTGTGCAGGCTTCACTTGCAGCGCGACAGCCAATTCAAGAATACCGGTCAAGACCAGGTAAATAACCAGGATCATCGTTAGCGAAATTAGACCAGCAGCGGGTTGGCTCAACATGTACAGCCCGGCCAATGCCATGAGCAAGCCAACAATAAACATCGATAAGGCTCTGCCAAATGCGCCGGCTTTGAATGCCAGGACGCATTCGCTAATGCCACCGATCGTAAGAAGAACGCCAACCATGATCGTGATTGACAGGCCGGCAACCAACGGAGATCCCAGCGCGAGCAATCCCATGATCAAGAGAATAATTCCCGCGGTAACTGCAAGCGACGCGTTTTCCCGAATTCCGTCAAGCAAAGGTGTTGATACTGTTTGATCTGACATTACGTTATGCCTCTATTGTTGTTTTTTTGATGCAATGCTCAGTTTCGCATTGCTTGAGTCACAATTTAGGCAAGCCTATCAGAGTCTGAACGCACTTGCTGCCATACTCCTCTTGAGAATCAGTGTCATACCGACGATCAAAACCGGCGTTTTTCTACCATAGTCAAATTCAGTCGCTGCTATTTTAGACTTTGGTTAACGTCAGCAATCGCCCGCTGGGCGGGCTCCTACAGTTGCTATTTAGAACTGTAGGAGCCCGCCCAGCGGGCGATGTCTCAAATCAGCGATCAAAGCGCATCGATAAATCTATGGCGCGAATGTTTTTGGTAAGACTACCTACTGATATGTAATCTACCCCGGTTCTTGCAACCGCAGTAATCTCTTCAATGGTTAGCCCGCCGGACGCTTCGAGTTCAGCAGACCGATCGACCGACAATCTATTTACCGCAACAGCTTCCTCCAGCATCGGCAAAGAAAAATTGTCCAGCAACAACCGTTCAGCATTTGCTGCCAACGCTTCGTGAACTTCCGCTATCGACTCCACCTCAACCTCGACCGGCATACCAGGATTGAGCTTCCGCGCAGACGCTATTGCGGCTTGGATGCTGCCCGCACTCATAATGTGATTTTCCTTGATCAGAATTGCGTCATACAAGCCGACGCGATGGTTCGAACCGCCGCCACAGGTCACCGCATATTTTTGCGCCAGCCTGAGGCCCGGGATCGTTTTTCGGGTATCCAGAATGCGGCAAGCTGTTCCGTCGATTGCCCGGACATACGCTGCCGTCGTCGTGGCAGTCGCCGACAGCAACTGTAGAAAATTCAGCGCCACCCGTTCGCCGCTAAGCATCGGACGAGCAGGACCTTGCAGGCTGCAAATAACGGTATCAGCCTCAACGGACTCACCATCTTCGACGCACCATTCAATCGCTATCCGCGAATCAAGTTGAAGAAATACCTCATCGACCCATGGGCAGCCCGCCAATACCGCTCTTTCCCGGGTGACAATAGTTGCACTGATAACGGTCGACTCAGATATCAGCCCGGCGGTCAGATCCCCATCGCCAATGTCCTCGTTAAGCGCGCGTTCGACCGTTTGTTGAATATCTGTGAGTTGTTGTTCACTGAGATTCATATCGCAAACTCACAATTTCAAACCGCTTGTACTAAAAGCTTCACGAATTGTTGCCTTCTCAGCCTCTGTCAGCTCAAGCATTGGCGGCCGCACTCGTCCCCCAACCTGCCCTAGAAGCTCTTGCCAGTATTTGCCAAATGCTTGCGGCTTGTCCGCCGGCTTTGCCCGCTCCATCGCTTCGCGCACCGGGTTGAGACTGTCGCGAACACGCCGGGCATCCTCAAACTGACCGGCAAAGGCCAGCCGAGTGTACTCATTCATGCGCTTGTCGTTTTTTGTCTGCAAATGGTAGGGCGGCGAGGAACAAAGATAGAGTTGCCATCCCAGTTCTTCAATATTATCCAGCCACTCGGGTTCTGCCGATGTAGAAACCAGAATTTTGCTGCCGATCATATGACTCAGCTTCACGTACATCTCGCGGGGCACTGAGTATTTGATGGCGACGATGTTGGGCAGCTCGGCAATACGCGCACATTCGTCCGGCTGCATCAGATAGCCGGAATCCGGATGACTCCACATGGCGATGCCAATATCGAGTTCGTCACAGAGTGCCTTGTAATACTGATACAGGACCTCGCTGCGGTCGTGCACGAAACTCAAAACCGGCGCATGGACCACAATGTAATCAGCGCCGCAGTTCTGGGCATGTAGAGAGAGGTCCAGAACGGTGTCGAAATTCTGATCCGAAACCGAAACGATAACGCCGGCTTTGCCATCACACTCGTCGACAGCAGTCTCGAAATTGTGCTTGCGTTCATCGAGACTCATCGAGAAAAACTCACCCTGCTTTCCGGCGATAAAAAGACCCTGGATATCGAGGTCGTCGATCCAGTGACGAATATTGGAACGCAGTCCGGCCTCGTTCAGCGAAAGGTCGTCGTTAAACGGATTTAGCGCTGCCGCCCAGATCCCGCACATGTTTTCACGGGCATAGTCTTTTGCATCAAGCTTCGAGTATTTAATGACGATTTTTCCCGTTAGTGGCTTTCGTTAATAATGATCGCCGCAGACGAA